>JAWPHD010003123.1:0-227967 GCA_037043455.1 Cyrtodaria siliqua | reverse complement strand
TAAATACTGAACTTGTTAAAGGGACAAAATGAAATCTTGAATTATCAAGCGGGGAAAGTAGTATGTTGATATAGGCTATTTATCAATGTCATGCTTGAAAATATGTAAATATATGGAAAAAATAATATTATTTTTGTTTGTATTCTATAATGGGTGTAGCTGGCCTATTTTAAGTTGTGGCCTACATTGCTAGGGAGGTATAGGGGCATGATCCCCCAGATATTTTTTAAAAAAATGGTGCATTCTTACCATATGGGTCTGGTGAGAGTTTTTGGTAAAATAAACATAACCTCAAAATCTTTAGTTTTGGACAGATTTCAAGACTGTAATGGGGAAACGTTATTCTGAACATCAAAACCACAGACAACCCCTACCTCATCCCTAACTCCATCTCCCTTCATTTTTAAAGAATTTATAGTGTTTTTAGAATGTTCAAATTTGTGTAAATATTGTGTGTATTTCTAATGATTATAGTCCCTCTACCATTATTATGCCAAGAGAGAATCCCTCAATGACACAACATTATGTCCCTCAATGACACAACATTATGTCCCTCAATGACACAACATTATGTCCCTCAATGACACAACATTATGTCCCTCAATGACAAAGCATTATGTCCCTCAATGACACAACATTATGTCCCTCAATGACAAAGCATTATGTCCCTCAATGACACAGCATTATGTCCCTCAATGACACAACATTATGTCCCTCAATGACACAGCATTATGTCCCTCAATGACACAGCATTATGTCCCTCAATGACACAACATTATGTCCCTCAATGACACAGCATTATGTCCCTCAATGACACAACATTATGTCCCTCAATGACACATTATGTCTGGACATTACCCAGCATTTAAATTAGCTCCTAGATGTATTAATTCAATCTCATTTTGACTAATTTAAACCTGCTTTCCTACCTTTAAAAAGAAGGTAAGAACATTTAGAGTTTCAAACTGTTTCTCGGTTGTTCTACCATAGGTTTAAATATATTATTGATGCAATATCAATTATTAGTAATATACAAACTCAATATGCGATGAAATATCCAAGTCATCAGGAACAATGATTTGAAATATCCAAGTCAAAATGATCAATGATTTGAAATATGCAAGTTATGTAGAACTAGAAAATGATTCCGTTGGACACAGATGCATCACTTTAGCGCAGTCAGACACATAAAAAACACTCAATAAAGTGTGTATATCAAGGTCTCTTATAGTTTTCAAGAAGTAGTCGCTACAAATTTGTTTTTTAAAAATCTATTTTCAGCCATGCATGGCGGCAATCTTGAATTTCCGGCCGACCTGAAATTTTGCTAGGATCAACAAGACATCAAGAGCAACATTTCTGTTAAGTTTCATGAAAATTCTTGAAGTAGTTTTAGAGGAGTAGTCGCTACAAGGTTTTACTATATAATTCTATGTAAACAAAGATGACCACTGGCAGCCATGTTTAATGACGAATCAAAATTATTTTCGACAAGGACCAACATCATGCCATGCTGATCATTTTAGAAAAAGTCCCATATCAACATCACTTATAGTTTTCAAGAAGTACCGGTAGTCGCTACAAACATGTTTCTTAAAAATCTATTTTTAGCTTTGGTGGCCATCTTGGATTTCACAACAACGTGAATATTTGCTAGGATCAACTAGACATCATCGGCAACATTCCTGAAAATCTATCCAGTAGTTTCAGAGGAGTAGTCGCTACAAAAAAAGTTTACGGACAGACACTGCACCACGGCATAAGCTCTGCTGATCTTTGATGATTAAAAATTGATGTATTGTGTTATCCAGGATTAAACAAAAAAATCAAGATTGCTCTGTGATCCTGTAAGTGTTCCCCAATAATTCTTATTTAATCAGCTCTTAATACTGGGAGCTTGTTTTGGGCTAATTCTGTTTAGGCCAAAAAAAAGATAGGCTTGTTTCTGATATTCTGAACGTCCATTTTTTAAGGCCCCGAACCTGAATTTTTTATGGGCTCCCAGAAAAAAAAGAATAAAATAAGATTGTTTAAGTGTCAGTTTTATAGTGGACCACCCATATTATGTTCAAGATACATGTTTTTGATGTTCTTGATGTGAATTTAGTACAGTAAGCAATAATTCTAAAAAAATAATCAGGGACATAGAGACCTGAAATGCATATATAGGCACAGCACTCTTGAGGTGTCGTGATATGCGCCACTAGGCTTCAGGTACTGATCACAGATGCAAATGAGAAACCAATCACTGTGTACAATAAAACATTGTTTCCCATTTGTTTGCATGGTATATCATACGATACGTTCAGACACGTGAAATATATATATTTATTTGAAATCTTACTTTATAAAATGCATGTTTAAGTAACGTTAAATTTAGTTTAAGGTGTCGCATTATTTGTTGGGCGAACACGATACAGCCGCGTAACGTAGCTAACGTCATGAAAATAACAACACAACGTCATGATTTCTCTTATAAATTGCCGCCATATACAAGGTAAATTGACAACATTAAAGTGAAGCTATCATGTCGTAGATTTGCCATGTGATAAATAGAATCTTACATTTGTGACTCTGTATTACTGTCTTTAATACACTCGTTGAATAAAAAGAAAGGATACTCGGCATAGCCTCATATCCTATCATATTATCCAACTCATTTATTAAAATCAATAATACACAGTCACTCATGTAAGATCCTTGACAGGATATGCAGGGCACGAAAATCGAGAGTAGAAATTAGATAAATTCTTTAACAATTTAATAACTTAACCATTCAAATATTATGTAGGACAAGTAGCTCAGAAACAAAAGTTCCTGCCCCAGGGCCTCCTCTAGCCGTTTTTTTCCTTTCGCAACCAATTAGGCCAAATGAGAAAAATTGGATCCAAATTGGAGACATTGGAGCCAGAATTGGCTCAAAGATAGCATATAATATTTTCGAAATTATTTTTATGTATTTTAAATAAAGTATGGCCCATGAATAAAGCAGTTGGAAATAATTTATAATCATAAAATTAATTATTTTAAACAATATTTTACTCAATTTTGTACATAAAAATAAAACTTATTAATCTGGAAATGTTTCAGTTTCGAAATAAATACTGTACATGTATACAAGTACAAAATCTTATTTAGAATTATACTGATCACTGGTTTATTTTATCCTGTCAGTTATAATTAAAGCCTAATGTATACTTGACACCAAATATGTGTTATTAGGCAATTAAACGGAGGAAAATTAAGGGGTATGACGAGATTGGAAAGTAATACACAACATACATGACTGACATTGGATATTTCCTTCACCAATCACATTCGCCAAAGTTATTTTTGTATCGCCACTTTTATTATTTTGTCTCATTTGGCTCCATCTGCGAATCCCAGAGGAAGCCCTGCTGCCCTGGTATGTATAACATGGAATTATCAGAGAAGACAATAAATGCAGTGAGTGTGCCCTTGACAGAGTATGCATAACATGGAATTATCAGAGAATACAATAAATGCTGTGCCCTTGACAAAGTATGTATTACATGGAATTATCAAAGAATACAATAAATGCTGTGCCCATGACAAAGTATGTATTCCTACCTGGAATTGTCAGCGAAGACCATGACACCAGGCCCCTGACAGAGTCCACCTTTAAACATGCCATAGTATTGTGAGCCGTCAGTAAACTTCATTGTGCCATACCCTTCTCTCTGTCCCTCCTCACTCCAATCCCCATTGTACACACTGCCATCTGGATATTTGTATGAGAGCCCCTCATAGCTATGAAATATACGGTAAATTGCAGTTTGTCATACTTGTATGTGTCTCTCATAGCTATGAAACATGTGGTAAATTGCAGTTTGTCATACTTGTGTGTCTCTCATAGCTATGAAACATGTGGTAAATTGCAGTTTGTCATACTTGTATGTGTCTCTCATAGCTATAAAATATATGGTAAATTGCAGTTTGTCATACTTGTATGTGTCTCTCATAGCTATGAAACATATGGTAAATTGCAGTTTGTCGTACTTGTATGTGTCTCTCATAGCTATGAAAACATATGGTAAATTGCAGTTTGTCATACTTGTATGTGTCTCTCATAGCTATGAAACATATGGTAAATTGCAGTTTGTCGTACTTGTATGTGTCTCTCATAGCTATGAAATATGTGGGAAATTGCAGTTTGTCATACTTGTATGTGGCTCAAAGCTATGAAACATGTGGTAAATTGCAGTTTGTCATACTTGTATGAGTCGCTCATAGCTATGAAATATGTGGGAAATTGCAGTTTGTCATACTTGTATGTGTGTCTCTTAGCTATGAAACATGTGGTAAATTGCAGTTTGACATACTTGTATGTGTCTCTCATAGCTATGAAACATGTGGTAAATTGCAGTTTGTCATAATTGAATGCATCTCTCATAGCTATGAAACATGTGGTAAATTGCAGTTTGTCATAATTGAATGCATCTCTCATAGCTATGAAACATATGATATATTGCAGTTTGTCGTACTTGTATGTGTCTCTCATAGCTATGAAACATGTGGTAAATTGCAGACTGTCATACTTGTATGAGTCTCTCATAGCTATGAAATATGTTGGAAATTGCAGTTTGTCATAATTGAATGCATCTCTCATAGCTATGAAACATGTGGTAAATTGCAGTTTGTCATAATTGAATGCATCTCTCATAGCTATGAAACATGTGGTAAATTGCAGTTTGTCATAATTGAATGCATCTCTCATAGCTATGAAACATGTGGTAAATTGCAGTTTGTCATAATTGAATGCATCTCTCATAGCTATGAAACATGTGGTAAATTGCAGTTTGTCATAATTGAATGCATCTCTCATAGCTATGAAACATATGATATATTGCAGTTTGTCGTACTTGTATGTGTCTCTCATAGCTATGAAACATGTGGTAAATTGCAGACTGTCATACTTGTATGAGTCTCTCATAGCTATGAAACATGTGGTAAATTGCAGTTTGTCATACTTGTATGAGTCTCTCATAGCTATGAAACATGTGGTAAATTGCAGTTTGTCATACTTGTATGAGTCTCTCATAGCTATGAAACATGTGGTAAATTGCAGTTTGTACTACTTGTATGAGTCTCTCATAGCTATGAAACATGTGGTAAATTGCAGACTGTCATACTTGTATGAGTCTCTCATAGCTATGAAATATGTGGTAAATTGCAGTTTGTCATACTTGTATGTGTCTCTCATAGCTATGAAATATGTGGTAAATTGCAGTTTGTCATACCTGTATGTGTCTCTCAAAGCTATGAAACATATGGTAAATTGCAGTTTGTCATACTTGTATGTGTCTCTCATAGCTATGAAATATGTGGTAAATTGCAGTTTGTCATACCTGTATGTGTCTCTCAAAGCTATGAAACATGTGGTAAATTGCAGTTTGTCATACTTGTATGTGTCTCTCATAGCTATGAAACATGTGGTAAATTGCAGTTTGTCATAATTGAATGCATCTCTCATAGCTATGAAACATGTGGTAAATTGCAGTTTGTCATACTTGTATGTGTCTCATAGCTATGAAACATGTGATAAATTGCAGTTTGTCATACTTGTATGTGTCTCTCATAGCTATGAAACATGTGGTAAATTGCAGTTTGTCATACTTGAATGTGTCTCTCATAGCTATGAAACATGTGGTTAATTGCAGTTTGTCATACTTGTATGTGTCTCTCATAGCTTTATGAAACATGTGGTAAATCATATAGTAGTTTATCATATATGACTCATATCTGGTACAAGTGTGGGATACATGTACTTGTGTCCCTTATGTCTATAGAAGAAACAGGAACCCTATACAGTTTGTTCAATGTACGTACTACCCCTAAAAACTATGTTGCATATGGAATGTTTACCATTCGAAATATGTCATGTTCTGTCCGTTTCATATTTGTAAACTGAACCCTGTCTACAACTGAGGCAAAAAAACAATGTCAAACCATGCTAACCAGAAATTGTCAGGTATGTGAGTTGGGCGGGTTAAGTTTCCAAATACAGAACGGATATTTCGGAAGGTAAACATTCAAGAAAAATATCTCTGCTGAAAATGTACCAATGCCTAGATAGGCATGATGTTTCATGAGCTTTATGCATGCTTATGTGGCATTTAAGATTTGGTTTATTGAAATACTGTGGTTGTACTTGGGGACATTGTGAGATGTCTTCAGAAATTTCTCAAGGAAAGTATGGATGGAGATCCTTTAAAGGGGTTGATCACTTCGTAGCTCTATGATATGTACACATCAGAGGAGCTATGATTCTCTAAGCTACATCTTTCTATACTGTTACACCCTTTTTCGAGTATTAGTCTATAGAGTATTATGAGCTTTCACAAGCTGCTAGGTTTACTGTTATAATCTAAGACAGGTAAATTTAAGGGCGTGAATCCATTAACAAACCTGTTACAAGCTTTTTATGTGAACAGGATATTGACTCTCCTTGCAAACCAATGGATTTAATTCACTTCTGAAGGATTGCCCTTTCATGCATTTGAAAAACTCAGAATGTGACCCCATCAGGAATCTAACCTGGAAAGAAGATCTTATGTCAAGTGGTCCAACCCCTCATTTTTTTGGGAACAAAATTCATTAATTTTACAGATAATCATATCATGGACAATTATTAAAGAAACTAACACGCCAAATAACGGCAAAGCCGTATATCAAAACTTTGTCCAGATGATCAGGTCAGATAATAATGTATAATTATGTGCTGATTAAAATTAAAGGTTAGAGATTTCTAAACATACCTGTGATTGAATATGTGTAACTGAATTATGCGTTGGTAACTCTTAATTCAACGCTCCAGTTTCTGGGTAAAGTCTGGCTGGTTAAAACCATTTATATTCTGTCTATAGAGTTTGGATTCTCAAAATAAGGCACGTACCCAAAATATGTACGTGTTTAATCCGAGTCTTCTCTGACCTTTAATAGCTGCCCTTTTACAATTTTGATATTTTATCTGGCTGTGTAAAAGCCACAACAAAAAAAGGCTTTTAGGGTTAGAGAAAGCTTGGATAAGTATCACATAGTTATAGCGACAGAGACATATGGCTTTCGACAGAGACATGGCTTTCGACTGAGACGCATAGTGCAGAAATATTTCCCCCTGAGTTAGGTTACGAAACCTGTAGAAAGGACAGAGGTGGAGGAGTACTTATTTTAGTAAGTGAGAAATTTGTAGCTCTTAGAGTAGTTCAGTTTAAAACTGACTGCGAAATTCTATGGATTGAACTTGAAATAGTAGATTCCAAACCACTTCACATCGCAGCCTATTACAAACCGAAGGAATCAGATATTTCAAGTCAAGCTGAATTTAAGAGATCTCTTGAAATGGTAAGTCAGGTTAAAGGTCACGTGTGGATACTGGGAGACTTCAATTTCCCCAGATTCACCTGGGTAGAAAATATCCCAAGCATCAAACCTGATTACATGTAAATATAAGAATTTACAGACTTGCTGGATGAGCACAACATGACACAGATGGTTACGGAACCAACTAGAGGTGAGACTGTATTAATAGATTTATTTCTCAAGAACAACCCCACCCTAGTAAACAAAGTGAGTATCCTCCCTGGCATTGCAGACAATGACATTTCTACTCAGAAGTGAACATCAGGCCAATGTAAACAAACAAAAACCTAGTATTATGCCCATGTACAAAAGAGCGGATTGGGAAGGCTTCGAACAGCACATGGCTGATTTCAAAGACGAGTTCATGGTAAGTTATGAAGAAAAATCTGTATATAAGCTATGGGTTGAATTTAAGCTGGCCATTCAAACAGGTATTTCAACTTATGTTCCCCAAAAGACCATCAACAGTAAACCCTCCCTGCCCTGGATGACTCAGTATAGAAAAAGAGTTATACGAAAGCAGGATAGCTTATTTCAGAAATATAAAACATACAGAACACCAAAGGATAGACAAGCTTTCTTGGATGTTAAACATGCAGTGAAGTGTACACTGAAAGATGCCCATGATGCCTACATCGACTCTATTCTTGGACTTTCATATAGCGAGGATCCAGAAAAAAGTAAGTCATCCTTTAGTTCCAACAAATTGTTTTCCTTATTCAAGAATTCCAAACAAGACTCCACAGGAATATCCCCTCTTTTGAAAGATGGTAAACTGTGTACAGACAACACAGGAAAGTCAAACATCTTGAACCAACAGTTCAACTCTGTGTTTACCCCAAAAAGCCCACTTCGACTCCAACAGTTGTCCGGGATGGCCGTACAAGACTATACTAACCAAGGTAAGCTTCCAGCCACTTCTGTTCCAGAGCAAGACAGGAATCGGCACCCAATAATGCCAAAATCATTATTTCTGTGAATGGAACTGTAAAGCTGCTGAAAGACTTGAACCCCCACAAAGCAGCCGGTCCAGATAATATAAAGCCCCTGGTGCTACAGCAGCTCCGTGACCAGATATAGCCCTCATTATTCAGGTAATATTTCAACAATCTATTGACTCCGGAAGAGTCCTTAAAGACAGAAACAGTGCAAATATTTGTCCCCTTTTTAAAAAAAGTGAGAAATGTGATGCTGCTATCGGCCTATTTCTTTAACATGCATTTTATGCAAAATGCAAAGTTCTAGAGCATATCATTGCCTCGAACGTTGTGACACACCTGGACAACCACAACATACTGTATGACTTGTAGCATGAGTTCCGCTATAAACGGTCAGGCGAGACACAGCTGATTATGCCTCTGGAGGATCTGCTACGAAATGCAGTAGATGGACACCGAACATTTTGCTTGACTTTAGCAATTAAGGCATTTGATAAGGTAAACCATGAAAAACTTTTGCTCAAACTCCACCAATATGGAATCAGAAGCGATACCTTGCAATGGATCAAAGCTTTTTTATCAATCAGATTGCAGCAGGCAGGGCTTTTTTTCATGATTTTGGGAACATGAACCGTACCACTAAAAGTGAAAATTTTAGCGCGATTTTTCATAAAATTGGGAATTTTAGCGTGATCTTTAATAAAATTCGGAAAAATATAAAGTAAAGCATTCCTTTCATAATTATATCTTTAATACTGTTTTTTGTACACCAAGATAAACAGACGCATTTATTTAAGCTTTTGAACCCCAATCATCGGATTGGCACACTTTTTTTTTAAAAAAATTGGGAATTTTTTCCTCTTAATTGGGAAAAAAATATGTTTTGGCATTGGGAATATGACCGAATTTCGGGTATAAAAACAGCCAAAAAAAAACCTGGCAGGTAATAATTGAAAATGAAGAATCAGACCCAGTACCAGTTACTTCAGGTATACCCCAAGGCTGAGTACTAGGTCCGATCCTATTCTTGATCTACATAAATGCTACCTGACAACATCAAGTCCAAAGTAAGATTATTCGCAGATGACACTGCAGTGTATCTGGCTGTTTCCAGTTTACAAGATGCTCAACTTTTGCAGCAAGACCTAAACAAACTCTCTCCTTGGGAAAACGAATGGGATATGGAGTTTAATACAGGTAAAGTGTATTCTTATTCAAATTACACGGTCAAAAACTCCTATCCCATCAATATACACATACTACATGGTCAATTAATGGAAACAGTCAGCAGTGCCAAATACCTTGGTGTCAACATCAGCAGCGATCTTACCTGGAACAACCATGTTCAGAAGGCAAGTACATCTGGTAACAAAACTCTGGGATTCATAAAGCGAAACATCAGAAGCAAAAACCCAGGTATAAGAGCAACCGCATACAAAGCACTTGTCCGCCCAGTGATAGAGTACTCCTCCCCAGTGTGGAGCCCGTATAATAAACAAATATAGTCCAGTTGGAGATAGTACAAAGAAGAGCTGCGAGGTGGGTACACAATGATCACTCCTATCAATCCAGTGTCACAATTATGCTTAACAACCTGAAATGGCGCTCTCTCGAGGACAGACGTTCCGACGCCCGACTTTGCCTATTTTTCAAAATCGTCCATGGGCTAGTTGCCATCAAAATGCTGTCATATGTCCAGCATCCCATGAGACTATCTGGACTGTCACATCCATTAGCTTTTCGTCAAATACACACACGTGTTAACTATTACAAATATTCATTCTTTCCGCTTGCTGTGGTACAATGGAACAGCCTGCCAACTAACATTGCCATGCTGCCTAGCTTAGATTCGTTCAAGCCGGCAGTTTGCACTGTTAGCCACCAAATGCCATAAATTAAAATGCTGTCTTTTATCTTTTATATATCACCTTGTTGTTCACTAAACTTTTAACATACATAACACTTTCATCTTTATTTCACCTTCACCTTATTTTACTCTTTCTTTTAAATTACTCACAACCGCACAGACGCGCACCTGCACATAATCTTCGATAGAGGGTGATGCAGTATCCATAGATAGAGATAGATAGTATGTTTTATATGTTGTGGAGTGCATGGTTCAGCGGTAGATCGCCGAACTTCAGATTGAAATGATGTGGGTTCGATCCTCGCCGTCGCCATGTTATTTATCCTTGAGCAAGATAATTAATCCACATTGATTAGTACTGGTTCTACCCAGGAAACCTGCACATAATCTTCGAAATGGGGCGTTGCAGTATCAACAGACAGACAGATAGACAGACTTGCGGTTTAGAAATATAAGTAGGTTTAGAAATGGTGTACATATGACGTAAAATTCGGCTGTTGTTGGCGCGATAGCTACTTTAAAAACAAATAATAAAACAAAGTTACCTGTACTTTAATCACTTCCTCAAACTTCAAGTTCAGATAGATCTACTGGCATAAAGAGATTTCTACCTTCTTTCTTTGAGAGAGTCGTGTGAATGTCAGTAAAATGATAAAGTATCTTAAGTCATCATAGAATTATCCGACATGCATGACTTATATTCAAAAGATGGTCATAATTAGCAATACCAACGTATTGTATGTGTCACTCACCTGTTCTACTTTCAGTTCCTGTTTCACCTGATCGTGAAAAACGTCATAGTATTGTGAGCACAGAAACTGATGACGTAGCTGGAAAACACCGTCAACATGGTCGATTGCGGAAACTTACGATGCTTTCAAGAAAGACGGTCTATTAAAAAAGATCTACTATCTTGGAGTAAAAAAGTACCGTTAGCTGTTGGTAAGTAACAAGTTTATTACGAGTGTTCAAACTGTGTGTCAAAAATCTAACTGTTGCGCACTACAAATGTTGTTATCTATCTGAAGTCATTGTCAAAATTTTGACCCCGTTTGGCTATTCCTGGTTCATGACACCCTCCCTTTGTCATATGTTTGTCAACACTAACATTTACCTTTAATTTTGAAACGATTAATAACGTTTCTCATCTGCTTTAAACAAGTTTGAAAACTTCTTACAGTTGATATAAGATGTGTTGTTATTGATATTTTGATTGAAAACCTGTATAATACACCTTGTCATTTTGGCCAGATGAAGCATTTATTGATCGGCTGCAGCGCCGAATTTCACCATCACATTCAACTGTTCCCATTGGCTGTCACCAGCTTTTTCAGCACTGTCGCCATATTTTGCTAATTTTGGTGGAAATAAATCAATATATTTCACCTTTGTCTTGGCTTTGATATTTTTATGAATACTATGAACATTTTTATGACAAAATTTGGCAGAATATTGGTGACTAGTAAGTTGATTTTCTTAGTGTGCTCTCACCTAAAACATTGATTTTACTATAATCAATAACTTCCAAAGCTGCCAAGCATATGTGATTCAACAGGAGCTGTGAATAATTACCAGACTTTTGTCGCCAAGGGAGCTTTGATATGTCACGCTATACTTTGGATGTTGTTGATAATCTGTTATTTTATTTCCTGTTTAGTCACCATCATTATTAAATATTTATTTAATTGGACTGCAAATGGTGAATCGATTGTAAAAGTCCAACACTATTTTAATATTTTATGTTTAAAACCAGTATAGTAGTAGATAAATATGAGCCAGTTAAAGCAGACAGTTCATTTTGGTGACAATAAAATATCATTAAATATAAATGATAACTCGACACTTTTACCCAAAACAGAAATCTCAACAATTCCATTATATAAATGCAGTTGTCCCTACCAATTCATGGTTTAATTAGGTCATAGGTTGGCCTCGAAATATTTTATCCACATTAAGCCAAGAGCTGGGGCTGAAAATAGTCAGATTTAGGTCCCACACTTTTTAAATATCTTATTGTGCACCATGGAAAATCTAGTTTGTATAAATGAAATAATGTAGCTGGGGTAAAAATACGTACCTTCGGGTTGTCCAGCGCTGTTCAAGTAGTTTCATACTTTCTTATAATTTGTGACAATACATGGAAG
Organism: Cyrtodaria siliqua; assembly: GCA_037043455.1. NCBI lineage: Eukaryota > Metazoa > Mollusca > Bivalvia > Adapedonta > Hiatellidae > Cyrtodaria > Cyrtodaria siliqua. The sequence goes on along the minus strand of JAWPHD010003123.1, from coordinate 215,635 downwards.
AAATTTTGGTATGTAGATACTGTTTTATTTATTCATTTAATAAATTTTTCCTTTATACATGTACATACAGCACTCATTTTAAATCAAGTACAAGTTTCCTGAACCTTTAATGGGTACTATTTATTAAAATAAACCTACAGCTTAGAAAACTTATAAACAATTTTACAGAGGAAATCAGTTCTAGTGAAAATAAGATTTGACCCATCAAGTTTAAATTTGAGGGGTGATCTCTCACTGGACCCAAAAAATTATCTGGTGCTCTGGATTGGGATCTGATCTCTGTGTATGCCTACAGGTTGGTCAGGGCTCGCACTGGGATGCGCAAATGGCGCCAAATACGCATACAAATAATATGTGGCACAAGAATTTTTTTTGCGAAAGTAATTTGCGCAAAAGAATCAAAATCTTTTTTTTCAATTACACAAGCATTTTCGACCAAGATAAAGACGGGTACAGCGTTAGTTATTTCTATAGAGGACACTCAAAGCGAGTAAATACGATACCCAGTCTTAACACGCATCTTGCGCATGACCGATTACTGTAAAATTGACTATTGGACCACAGTGACCAGTGACTCAATAAACATCCTGTAATCCTGTCCTAAGCCCCCAGCTTTGAAATACCTACATGTTTGCTAATTAGTGTTTGTTAGTTCGATAATTGGCATGACCATTGTCCAATAATCACACCTCGAGTACACAGCCAAAATTGCAGGATCTAATTACAAATGCAGCCAATCAGAAACGGTGTTATTTATCCACATATGCGGTAAGCCACTCAGAGAATCCGTTGCATTTACTATACAGAATTCTACTTTCACTTTTTAAACACCTAATTAATCGACCAAGTTTACTGTACTGATCAGTTGACCATTGTCAGTATATTTGTTTATAACTGTTTCAATTAAAAGTATAACTAACTGAATTATTGTTATTTTTAGCTCTACTGGCCGAAGGCCAGCAGAGCTTATGGGATGCCGAGTTGTCCGTCGTCCGTCTGTAGTCCGTTGTTAACTTTTGTCTCGTTAAGACGATAGGGCCTTCATTTTTCATTCGATCTTTACCAAACTTTAACAGGTTGTTAATATCAATGAAAGCTCGGATGAGTTCGAAAACCAGCCAGATCAGACAAGTAACAGCGGAGTTATGGCCCTTGATTTAGTTAAAAATGCTATATTGTTAAATTTTGCCTCGTTAAGACGATAGGGCCTTCATTTTTCATCCTGTCTTAAGACGATAGGGCCTTCATTTTTCATCCTGTCTTTACCAAACTTTACCACATTGTTAATATCAATGAAAGCTCGGACAAGTTCGAAAAACAGCCAGATCGGACCAGTAACAGCGGAGTTATGGTCCTTGATTTAGTTAAAAATGCTATATTGCTATATTTTGCCTCGTTAAGACGATAGGGCCTTCGTTTTTCATCCGATCTTTACCAAACATTACCACATTGTTAATATCAATGAAAACTCGCACAAGTTCGAAAACCAGCCATAACGGACTAGTTTCAACGGAGTTGTAGCCCTTGATTTAGTTAAAAATGCTATATTTTGCATCGTTAAGACGACAGGGGCTTCATTGTTCATCAGATCTTTTCCAATCTTTATCAGATTGTTAATGTCGTTGAAAGCTCGAACAAGTTCGAAAACCATTCATATCGGACCAGTAACAGCAGAGTTATGGCCCTTGATTTAGTTAAAAATGCTATATTTTGCCTCGTTAAGACGATAGGGGCTTCATTGTTCATCCGATCTTTACCAAACTTGATCAGATTGTTAATATCAATGAAAGCTTGGACAAGTTCGAAAACCAGCCATATCGGACTAGTAACAGCGGAGTTATGGCCCTTGATTTAGTTAAAAATGCTATATTTTGCCTCGCTAAGACTATATGGGCTTCATTGTTCATTCGATCTCTACCAAACTTTATCAGATTGTTAATATCAATGAAAGCTCGGACAAGTTCAAAAACCAGCCATATCGGACCAGTAACATCGGAGTTATGGCCCTTGAATTATTTCAAAATGATATATTTTGCCTCGTTAAGATGATAGGGCCTTCATTTTTCATCCGATCTTTACCAAGCTTCATCAGATTGTTAATGTCTATGAAAGCTTGATCAAGTTCGACAACCAACCAGATCGGACCAGTAACAGCGGAGTTATGGCCCTTGATTTTGTTAAAAATGCTATAATTTGCCTCGTCATATGATAGGGCCTTCATTTTGCATCTGATCTTTACCAAATCTTTGCCAAACTTTACTAGACTTTACGACTGTCTTTTTTATATTGTTATTAATTTTATTTTAAATATTTATTTATTTTATTTATTTTTTTTTATTCATTTTTTTTTTTTAATATATATATTTTTTTTAATTATTATTATTATTAATTTTTTTCTTTTGAAATTATTATTTTTTTTTTCATATTTTTCTTTTTTTTTAATTATTTTAGCTCTATGTTGGACCAGTCGGACCAGTAACAGAGGAGTTATGGCTCTTGATTTAGTTAAAAATGCTATATTTTGCCTTGTTAATATGGTATGGCCTTCATTTTTCATCTGATCTTTACCAAACTTTACCAGATTCTTTAGTTATGCCCCTGGATTTAGTTAAAAAGCTGTTTTTTGCCCGAAACTTTAAAAAAAAACGTAAATGGCAGTCACTCGCTTCATTGATGTTATAAAAGCCATGTTAGCCAGTAGAGCGTCCACAGGCCCTCTTGGGCAAGAGGGCTCTTGTTTTCTTTTATTCGTTCTTGATCACATGCTAGTCACATGACCAACACAGAAATTCAAAATGGCGGCCGACAGAGTAAACAAGATCGTTTTTCATATATTTTTATAATAATATGACAATGTATACACACTTTGATGGATGATTTTCTTCCTATAATTACGAGGTTTTGTTAGAATAATTTGTCCTATAACAGTTCAATCCCACAAACCAAAATTAAAATTATTTGTTTCTGTTTTGCTGTTTCTCTTCTTTTGTTAATACGTAATACCTCAGTCACACATAAAACCTCTGCTATCTATCTATGGCTCAATCATACACTAGATGCTTGATTTACCTGATTATAAACTTCCTTACAGTGTACTGAACAGATAATTAACATGGGAAATAAAATAATATATTGTTAAAATGAAAAGTAAAACTTTTGTCTATTTTCGAAGTGTAATCATTTATTTATCTAGAAAAAATGTTACCTAAAGATATCTAAAAAATCAAACATTTGAGAGGGCATTCACTCCTTTTTAATTGAAACTGGCCAGTGTGAGCACTGACAAGTTTGTGCCAATATGAAAATATTTGGCTCCAATGTTTTCAATTTGGCTCTAATTTTTTTCATTTGGCGAAAGTAGTTGCGCAAAGAAAAAAATAGCCAGTGCAAGCCCTGGTTGGTGCCATCTTTGTGTATGACTGCAATTTGGGACCATCTCTGCTGTGTACATCTGCAGGTTGGGACCATCTCTGTGTGTGTACCTCTGTACGTTTGGACCATATCTGTGTACATCTGCAGATTGGTGCCATCTCTGTGTATATCTGCAGATTGGTGCCATCTCTGTATGTCTTCAGGTCAGGGCCATCTCTGTGTACGTCTTCAGGTTGGGTCCATCTCTGTGTATGTCTGCAGGCTGGGATCATCTATGTGTGTGCCTGGAGGTTGGGGCCATCTGTGTGAATGCCTGCAGGTTGGGATCATCCTTGTGTATGCCTGCAGGTTGAGATCATCTCTGTGTTTGCCTGCAGGTTGGGATCATCTCTGTGTGTGTCTGGAGGTTGGGATCATCCCTGTGTATGTCTGCAGGTTGGGATCATCTCTGTGTATGTCTGCAGGTTGGGATCATCCCTGTGTGTGTCTGAAGGTTGGGATCATCTCTGTGTATGCCTGAGGGTTGGAATCATCTCTGTGTATGCCTGCAGGTTGGGATCATCTCTGTTTATGCCTGTAGGTTGGAATCATCTCTGTGTATGCCTGCAGATTGGGACCATCTATGTGTTTGCCTGCAGGTTGGGATCATCCTTGTGTTTGCCTACAGGTTGGGATCATCTCTGTGTATGCCTGCAGGTTGGGATCATCCCTGTGTATGTCTGCAGGTTGGAATCATCCCTGTGTATGTCTGCGGGTTGGGATCATCCATGTGTATGCCTGCAGGTCGGGGTCATCCCTGTGTATGCCTGCAGGTCGGGGTCATCTGTGTGTGTATCTGGAGGTTGGGGTCATCTCTGTGTATGTCTGCAAGTTGGGATCATCCCTGTTTATGCCTGCAAGTTGGGATCATCTCTGTGTATGCCTGCAGGTTGGGATCATCCATGTGTATGCCTGCAGGTCGGGGTCATCCCTGTGTATGCCTGCAGGTCGGGGTCATCCCTGTGTATGCCTGCAGGTTGGGATCATCCCTGTGTATGCCTGCAGGTTGGAATCATCCCTGTGTATGTCTGCGGGTTGGGATCATCCCTGTGTATGTCTGCAGGTTGGGATCATCCCTGTGTATGTCTGCAAGTTGGGATCATCTCTGTGTATGCCTGCAGATTGGGATCATCCCTGTGTGTGTCTGGAGGTTGGGGTCATCTCTGTTTATGCCTGCATGTTGGGATCATCCCTGTGTGTGTCTGGAGGTTGGGATCATCCCTGTGTGTGCCTGGAGGTTGGTACCATCTCTGTGTATGCCTGCAGGTTGGGATCATCTCTGTGTATGCCTGCAAGTTGGGATCATCTGTGTGTGTGTGTGTCTGGAGGTTGGGATCATCCCTGTGTGTGTCTGGAGGTTGGGATCATCTCTGTGTATGTCTGCAGGTTGGGATCATCCCTGTGTATGTCTGCAAGTTGGGATCATCTCTGTTTATGCCTGCAAGTTGGGATCATCTGTGTGTGTGTCTGGAGGTTGGGACCATCTCTGTGTATGTCTGCAAGTTGGGATCATCCCTGTTTATGCCTGCAAGTTGGGATCATCTGTGTGTGTATCTGGAGGTTGGGGTCATCTCTGTGTATGTCTGCAAGTTGGGATCATCCCTGTTTATGCCTGCAAGTTGGGATCATCTGTGTGTGTGTCTGGAGGTTGGGGTCATCTCTGTGTATGTCTGCAAGTTGGGATCATCCCTGTTTATGCCTGCAAGTTGGGATCATCTGTGTGTGTGTCTGGAGGTTGGGGTCATCTCTGTGTATGCCTGCAAGTTGGGATCATCCCTGTGTGTGTCTGGAGGTTGGGGTCATCTCTGTGTATGCCTGCAAGTTGGGACCATCTCTGTGTATGCCTGCAAGTTGGGATCATCCCTGTGTGTGTCTGGAGGTTGGGATCATCTCTGTGTATGTCTGCAGGTTGGGATCATCCCTGTGTATGTCTGCAAGTTGGGATCATCTCTGTTTATGCCTGCAAGTTGGGATCATCCCTGTGTATGCCTGCAAGTTGGGATCATCTGTGTGTGTGTCTGGAGGTTGGGGTCATCTCTGTGTATGCCTGCAAGTTGGGATCATCCCTGTGTGTGTCTGGAGGTTGGGGTCATCTCTGTGTATGCCTGCAAGTTGGGACCATCTCTGTGTATGCCTGCAAGTTGGGATCATCCCTGTGTGTGTCTGGAGGTTGGGATCATCTCTGTGTATGTCTGCAGGTTGGGATCATCCCTGTGTATGTCTGCAAGTTGGGATCATCCCTGTTTATGCCTGCAAGTTGGGATCATCTGTGTGTGTGTCTGCAAGTTGGGATCATCTGTGTGTGTGTCTGCAAGTTGGGACCATCTCTGTGTATGCCTGCAAGTTGGGATCATCCCTGTGTGTGTCTGGAGGTTGGGGTCATCTCTGTGTATGTCTGCAAGTTGGGATCATCCCTGTGTATGTCTGCAAGTCGGGATCATCCCTGTTTATGCCTGCAAGTTGGGATCATCTGTGTGTGTGTCTGGAGGTTGGGATCATCTCTGTGTATGTCTGCAGGTTGGGATCATCCCTGTGTATGTCTGCAAGTTGGGATCATCCCTGTTTATGCCTGCAAGTTGGGATCATCTGTGTGTGTGTCTGGAGGTTGGGGTCATCCCTGTGTATGTCTGCAAGTTGGGATCATCCCTGTTTATGCCTGCAAGTTGGGATCATCTGTGTGTGTGTCTGGAGGTTGGGGTCATCTCTGTGTATGTCTGCAAGTTGGGATCATCCCTGTTTATGCCTGCAAGTTGGGATCATCTGTGTGTGTGTCTGGAGGTTGGGGTCATCCCTGTGTATGTCTGCAAGTTGGGATCATCCCTGTTTATGCCTGCAAGTTGGGATCATCTGTGTGTGTGTCTGGAGGTTGGGGTCATCTCTGTGTATGTCTGCAAGTTGGGATCATCCCTGTTTATGCCTGCAAGTTGGGATCATCTGTGTGTGTGTCTGCAAGTTGGGACCATCTCTGTGTATGCCTGCAAGTTGGGATCATCCCTGTGTGTGTCTGGAGGTTGGGATCATCTCTGTGTATGTCTGCAGGTTGGGATCATCCCTGTGTATGTCTGCAAGTTGGGATCATCCCTGTTTATGCCTGCAAGTTGGGATCATCTGTGTGTGTGTGTCTGGAGGTTGGGATCATCCCTGTGTATGTCTGCAGGTTGGGATCATCCCTGTGTATGTCTGCAAGTTGGGATCATCCCTGTTTATGCCTGCAAGTTGGGATCATCTGTGTGTGTGTCTGGAGGTTGGGGTCATCTCTGTGTATGTCTGCAAGTTGGGATCATCCCTGTTTATGCCTGCAAGTTGGGATCATCCCTGTTTATGCCTGCAAGTTGGGATCATCTGTGTGTGTGTCTGCAAGTTGGGACCATCTCTGTGTATGCCTGCAAGTTGGGATCATCCCTGTGTGTGTCTGGAGGTTGGGGTCATCTCTGTGTATGTCTGCAGGTTGGGATCATCCCTGTGTATGTCTGCAAGTTGGGATCATCCCTGTTTATGCCTGCAAGTTGGGATCATCTGTGTGTGTGTCTGCAGGTTGGGATCATCTCTGTGTGTGCCTGCAGGTTCGGATCATCCCTGTGTGTGTCTGGAGGTTGGAATCATCTCTGTTTATGCCTACAGGTCGGGATCATCCCTGTGTATGCCTGCAGGTCGGGGTCATCCCTGTGTATGCCTGCAGGTCGGGGTCATCCCTGTGTATGCCTGCAGGTTGGGATCATCCTTGTGTATGCCTGCAGGTTGGGATCATCCATGTGTATGCCTGCAGGTCGGGATCATCCCTGTGTATGCCTGCAGGTTTGGATCATCCCCGTGTATGCCTGCAGGTCGGGATCATCCCTGTGTATGCCTGCAGGTCGGGATCATGCCTGTGTATGCCTGCAGATCGGGATCATGCCTGTGTATGCCTGCAGGTCGGGATCATGCCTGTGTATGCCTGCAGGTTGGGATCATCCCTGTGTATGCCTGCAGATTGGGATCATCCCTGTGTATGTCTGCAAGTTGGGATCATCCCTATGTATGTCTGCAAGTTGGGATCATCTCAGAGTATGTCTGCAGGTTTGGACCATCTTCTCTGTATATACCTGACAATTGGTGTCATCTCTGTATGTCTGCAGGTTGAGACCAGTGCTCACAGACAATTATTTAAAGAGACAGGCCAAGGGCTTGTTGCTTCTGAAAATGGACAGGCCCTGATTTAAAATGGAACGGTCAAAAAAAAAAATCTTATTGGAAATGTGTCTTTATTCCCTTTTGTAGCACACATTTGTTATTACACGTATGTATTAATCAAACTCGGAACCTCCTCTGACTATATTTTTCTTTTTGCTACCATTTTATGTTCCCTAGTCAGCTTTACCACTTCGTTTCAAATACGTTAGAATAGAATATTACATAGTAATTTATAACCGATGCAAAGGAGAGTAGGCTACTAAAGCACTTTTGCCAAACAATAATAACAGACTTGGTGAAACTGGAGCTGAACTTGGAGCCAAATTTTTAATCAGGTTTTATTAGACTATCAGGGCCTCTTCAGGCTATGTTTTTCTTTTTGTCACCACTTTCTCCAAGTTAAAGAATTAGGAGCCTAAGCTAGAAGTCATTTAAAAGTAGGATTCCAGGAACTCCTTACACCTTAAATAATGAATAGAAATATACTTATATCTGTATTTATTTATACATATATATTTTTTTCTTTCCACTAACATGTATTTGTAAAGGACAGTTATTCTTATTCGATTATGTAAAAAAAAATAAAAAAATTATGTACCATCAGAACTACTATGACACCGCACTTTTACGGGCCCGAAAATTTCACAAACATTCCATCGAAATAACATCAATTACAAACTTCATGCATTAATGCATTTTGAATGCCAAAAATGGTATGTCTTATCAAAGAGGAAAGAAAACAACCCTAATAGCAAGATAATGTAGTTTTATGTCAATAATTGTCGATCTCAGTTGTGACAAACTGCCGACACGAAGCCAGGAAAATATTCAAACTTCTTATTGTTTCAGTGTGTGTATAACACAGTTTAATACTTAATTGCAAGTGTTTTCTCTGTTCACAATACACATGGGAGTATTTTGTCTTGAGGAACTTGAGATAAAATAAAATTGATTTTGGGGATTTTTTTATTGATTTTTTTAGACAGGCCTGACGGGCTCCTTGTCTGCAAAATGAGACAGGCCCGAAATGGATTTCAAGGAGCCCCGGGCGTCGGGCTATCCTACTTTTCGAGCACTTGAGACCATACCTGTGTATGTCTGCAGGTTGAGAACATACCTGTGTATGAACAATGAGATCTCTGATTTTCGTTCAGTTTTAGACAAGGCTTGTTTCAATAAGATCTCAAATGAGTTGGACACAGCTTGTGGACACAGCTAAATCAATATACATGTGCAATTTAGAGTTTTTGTCCTTGATTATGTAAAAATATGGCAATTTCAAATGTGTGTATGATGACAAGTATTAATTATTACCAAATTTTATTCGTACGCTTGTTTCATCAAGATCGCAAAAGAGTGATGATATAACAAAAAATAAAGCATGCCTTACAGAGTTATTGCCCTTCATGATGTCAAAATAACATGCCATAAAGAGTACCTAAGAGCGTCTCAGTGGGTTTACAGACGTTACGTTGTAAACCTTCACGCCTCTCTCTGCTGCATGTTCGAATCTAACTGGGAGCTTGACTTGTAAGTGAGGAAGTGTCGATTCCAACGGATGGCGGGAGGTGCACAGTACTGGTTCTACCTTTTAGTGGGTTCTTCTGTTCAGATAATAGCCCTTGATGTTGTCAAAATGACATGCCTTACAGAGTAATATCAAAATGATATGCCTTAGGCCAAACGAAATAATATGTGTGGTTCAGGTAACTGGCAAAGAAAGTAGGGTAGGTAGCCTAGGTAGGCTTCTTTTTTTTTCTCAATAATGAATTCAGTTCTGATAATGAATTTAATATGTTAAATTACTATACCGGTACCTTATTTTATTTTTTTTATAAATTTTTGCATAAAAAGTTTTAGGGTCGGTCCCTTAAAATAGGGTCGGTCTGGTTACCTGAACCACACATATTTTTTTATGTGGCCTTACAGAGTAATTTACCTTGATGATGTCAAAATGACATGCCTTACAGAGTAATTTACCTTGATGGTGTCAAAATGACATGCCTTACAGAGTAATTTCCCTTGATGATGTTATTATAACAGCATTTCAGTATGGTTAATTAACTTAGTAAAATAATGTCTCGGAGCTCTAGATAAGGATTTTAATATTTGTTTTTTTTTACTCTTCATTTTTAGCTCTACTGATCAAAGATCAGTAGAGCTTATGCTGTGGTGTGGTGTCAGTCGTCTGTCCGTACGTCCGTAAACTTTTTTGGATGGATTTTCATGAAACTTTACAGGAATGCTGCCCATGATGTCTAGTTGATCCTAGCAAAAATTCACGTTGATGTGAAAGCGCCGCCATGGCCGAATGGTTAACGATGCGTTGTAAACCTTCGCCTCTCACCGCTGCGGGTTTGAATCCCACTGGGAGCTCGACTTGTAAGAGAGGAAGTGTCGATTCTTATGGATGGCGGGCAGTACAGTACTGGTTCTACCCAGGAAAAGTGGTCTGCCTCCACCACAAAAAATCGACCGTCATATTTAACCTTACATGTGTTGAAAATGACGTAAAAACCCATACAAACAAACTTTGATGTGAAATCCAAGATGGCCACCAAATAGATTTTAAAAAACAAGATTGTACATAGTGTCTACTTCTTGAAACTATAAAAGTATAAGTGATATTGATATGGGACTTTTCCTAAAATGATCAGTATGCCATGATGTTCATCCTTGTCGAAAACTTATTTTGATTTAAACATGCCGCCAGTGGCCATCTTTGTTAACATAGAGTTATATATTAAAATACTGGATGGATTTTCATGTAAAAATATTTCCACTTTTTTGTTGAGAATACACATGCTTGTTTCCTCCTTTTGAAAACATTCTGTGCCACCCTGATGCTTTGCATCAGTTTCTTCTTGTTATATATATAATGAAAAAATAATAATAACCCTGTAAAAACTCCTTTATCAGTTTATGTGTCTGATGGCATGTTCATTTTCATTTGTTGTTGATGTTATCATCACATGCATGACTTGTTGTGACAGTATTATAAATAGATTAACCACATTTACATTATTTCCTATTTCTATAAATTAGGTAATGTTGTCAATTGTGGTTTGTTGAAGAATCAAGTGGGTCACGGGGTTAAGTGATAAATCAGTTGATCATTCATTACTGTTATTAATACAACCCTTTTAATTGTCACCATAAAAACCTTGGATTTTATTTGAATTGATTGATTGTGTAGTGGTGTGATTGATTTTGTCTGTATGTATTTTTAGCCACAGGCAACTTTTTCAGCAAACAAATGGACATCAAAGTTATACATTTAATGGATTTCATTTAAATATATTCGTCACAATTTAACCTGACATAATTTGAAAAGTATTTGACCTGTGTTCATGAACCTGGCTCATAACTTGGCAAAATATTGACATATGGTTATCAAATTTTATACAGTTCTTCCTTATCAACTGGCGGATTTGTAACCGAAGGCCCCGGGTTCAATCCTCAGTGGTGCCACTGTGTTCCGTCGGCGTGTTCTTGGGCAAGACACTTTTCCTTAGCCTCGTCCGTCGGATGGGGACGTAAACCGGGTGGTCCCGTGTATCGGTCTATCCTCCGAGCACGTTAAAGAACCATAGGAATCTATTCGATAATAAGAGTAGGGCAGGTTCCCGGATTCCTATGTATCCTTCCCCTCTCTCTGGGGCGGCTCTAAATAATCTATACTGTGTTGATGAGCCGTTAAATTCAATTCAATTCCTTATCAACTACAATGTATCCAATGCAGATGTATGCCCCTTTTCATAAACTTTAACCACCCGTGTGGTTCCGGGGGTCCCGTTTGGTTCCGTGGCAAAGAATAGGGCCACTGCAGATCCCGTTGGAGGGGTAGGCAGAGGGGTAGAATCCCCCCAAATTCATGTTCATTTTATCATTTTTTGTTCATGCTCATTAAAGGTCTTCATCATGACCACTGCATTGTTTCAGGTGCCATCTCGCTCACATCACTAGAGCAGTTGCAGAAAAACATAAATGGAGTGTGTACAATAGTATTTGCAGCAACTCTGCAGTTCAGGGTGAGAAGGTTCTAGGCCCATTCTCCATATTTTATCTTGATGTACATGGAGGATGAGCCTGGCATGTTCATTCCTGTTAGGCGCCATATAACCCTTCATGTGTTGGTGTGCCTTAATTCATTTCATAAACTTTAACATTTCAAAAAAAAAATCTGCTCCATAATCCATTAAGGTCTTCAAACTTTATAGTTAGATTGTTCTTTCTGAAATACACACATGGCAGGCAACACAAGTGTTCCTTGGAACTCCCTTCTAGTTTTCCAATAAATTTGACACTAAATGTTAACAAAAACAGAAAAGGAAATGGCTACTAGACTCTCAACCAATTCCTATATTTTTAGAGGCCTAAGGTGATCTATTGGGATCACTCTTCGTCCGTCGTCGTCCGTCCGTCGTCGTTAACTTTTCTTCAAACGACTTCTTCCAAGAAACCACTTGGCAAATTTTTACCAATCTTCACGTGGATTATCCTTAGATGAATGCTTTTTAGATTTGTTAAATTTAGGTCAGCGCGACATCCAAGATGGCTGCCATTACCATATGTGGTCGAAACCTTAAAAAATCTTCTTCTCAAGAACCGCCAGACAGATTTCAACAGTTTTTCTTTTAAAATGATCGCAAACACCTAGACTATCAAGTTTGTTCAAATGAAGTCCCCGGGGTCAAAAATGGCCGTGCCCCGGGGGTCCAAAGTTTGTATATTGAAATTTTGCATGTTTTTCATATAGACTATAAGGATTGCACCCTTGTAAAACTACAAGAGCCATAGGAAAATCTTCTTCTCTGAAACCACAGGGCACAGAGGTCTCAGGTATTACATGTAGCATCAGCTTATGGTCCTCTACTAAGTTTGTTCAAATGGTGACCCTGGGGTCAAATTTGTCCCAGCCCCGGGGGTCACAGTTTTACATAGAATTATATAGGATTTTTTAAAAAAAAAAATTCTTCTTGGAAACTACAAGAGCCAGAGGTTTGATATTTTGCATTTACTATAAGCTTATGGTCCTTTACCAAGTTTGTTCAAATGGTGACCCTCGGGTCACATTTGGCCCATCCCAAGGGTCACATGTGGCCCACCCCAAGGGTCACATGTTTTAGGTAGACATGTATAGGGAAAAACTTAAAAAATCTTCTTCTCTGAAACTGCAAGAAGCAGAGGTTTAATATTTTGCATTTGATAGTTTTTACATAGGCTTGTATAGGGAAAAACTGAAAAAAACTTCTGGAATCACATGGCACAGAGCTCTCATGTAGCATCAGCTTATGGTCCTCTACTAAGTTTGTTCAAATGGTGACCCTGGGATCAGATTTGTCCCCGCCCCGGGCGTCCCGGTTTTACATAGACTTATATAGGGGAAAAAAAATCTTCTCGGAAACTACAAGAGCCAGAGGTTTGATATTTTGCATTTACTATAAGCTTATGGTCCTTTACCAAGTTTGTTCAAATGGTGACCCTCGGGTCACATATTTTACATAGACAGAGGTCTCATGTATTACATGTAGCATCAGCTTATGGTCCTCTACTAAGTTTGTTCAAATGGTGACCCTGGGGTCAAATTTGTCCCTGCCCCGGGGGTCACAGTTTTACATAGAATTATATAGGATTTTGTTTTTTAAAAATCTTCTTCTCTGAAACTGCAAGAGCCAGAGGTTTAATATTTTGCAGTTGCTACAAGCTCATGGTCCTCTACCAATTTTATTCAAATGGTGACCCCGTGGTCACATTTGGTTCCGCCCTGGGGGTCACAGTTTTACATAGGCTTGTATAGGGAAAAACTGAAAAAATATTTTCTTCTCTGGAACTGCAAGAGCCAAAGGTTTAATATTTTACATTTGCTATAAGCTCATGGTCCTCTACCAATTTTGTTCAAATGGTGACCCTGAGGTAAATTTTGATCCCACCCCATGGGTCACAGTTTATGGTCCTCTTCCAAGTTTGTTCCAATGGTGACCCTGGGGTAAATTTTGACCCCACCCTGTGGGTCACAGTTTTACATAGACTTATATAGGAAACACATTAAAGTCTTCTTCTCTGGAACTACAAGAGCCAGAGGTTTTATATTTTGCATTAACTATACTCCTTTACCAAGGTTGTTCAAATAGTGACCCTGGGGTCACATTTGGCCCCGCCCCAGGGGTCACAATTTTTAGACTTCTGTAGGGAAAAACTTAAACAAACTTTTCTGAAACCACAAAGCACACAGCTCTCGTATATTACATGTAGCACTGGGGTCACATTTGGCTCTGCCCAAGGTGTTACACTCTAGCACCTTCATTTTGTATTTGATCTTTACCAAACTTTGTCAGTGTCTTTATATCAATGTTGTTATACACAACAGAGCCCACATTTCTTGAACAAACTTAACCAAACATGCACAGATTGTATATGACCATAAGATTTCGAAGAAGTTTGATAATGTGCCAGTACTCAGGTGATCGATTAAGGGCCATCTTTGCCCTCTTGTTCTCTTTTTTCCTGTATTTCTGAGACATTCCTATATATTCCTATAATTTTCCTATGTTTCGTTTATTTTTCCTAGATAGTTTTGAAAAAAATAAGCCTATGATATTTCTTTGAAGGTGTATCTTGCTCATTACTGCCGCCATATATTGTCTATTTCCAGTTGAATGATGTTCATATCATTGTATGGGTATATCCCTTCATGCATGTTTGCATCATTTTCCTTTGTAGAATGCCATTCTCTAGATTCTGGTAGACGAGAATCATGGCTCTTCTGGTTGTATGTACCTAGTACATGAGAATCATAGCTCTTCTGGTAGTATGTACCTAGTACATGAGAATCATAGCTCTTCTGGTAGTATGTACCTAGCACATGAGAATCATGGCTCTTCTGGTATTATGTACCTAGTACATGAGAATAATGGCTCTTCTGGTATTATGTACCTAGTACATGAGAATCATGGCTCTTCTGGTATTATGTACCTAGTACATGAGAATCATGGCTCTTCTGGTAGTATGTACCTAGTACATGAGAATATTGGCTCTTCTGGTAGTATGTACCTAGTACATGAGATTCATGGCTCTTTTGGTATTATGTACCTAGTACATGAGAATCATAGCTCTTCTGGTATTATGTACCTAGTACATGAGAATAATGGCTCTTCTGGTATTATGTACCAAGTACATGAGAATAATGGCTCTTCTGGTATTATGTATCTAGTACATGAGAATCATGGCTCTTTTGGTAGTATGTACCTGGTACATGAAAATCATGGCTCTTCTGGTATTATGTACCTAGTACATGAGAATAATGGCTCTTCTGGTGTTATGTACCTAGTATATGAGAATAATGGCTCTTCTGGTAGTATGTACCTAGTACATGAGAATAATGGCTCTTCTGGTATTATGTACCTAGTACATGAGAATCATGGCTTTTCTGGTAGTGTGTTCCTAGTACATGAGAATCATAGCTCTTCTGGTAGTATGTACCTAGTACATGAGAATCATAGCTCTTCTGGTAGTATGTACCTAGTACATGAGAATCATGCTCTTCTGGTATTATGTACCTAGTACATGAGAATCATGGCTCTTCTGGTATTTTGTACCTAGTACATGAGAATCATAGCTCTTCTGGTATTATGTATGTAGTACATGAGAATCATGGCTTTTCTGGTAGTATCTCCCTAGTACATGAGAATCATAGCTCTTCTTGTATTATGTACCTAGTACATGAGAATCATAGCTCTTCTGGTATTATGTACCATCAGAATCATGGCTCTTCTGGTAGTATGTACCTAGTACATGAGAATCATAGCTCTTCTGGTATTATGTACCTAGTACATGAGAATAATAGCTCTTCTGGTAGTATGTACCTAGTACATGAGAATCATGACTCTTCTGGTAGAATGTACCTACATGAGAATCATAGCTCTTCTGGTATTATGTACCTAGTACATGAGAATCATAGCTCTTCTGGTAGTATGTACCTAGTACATGAGAATCATGGCGCTTCTGGTAT
The DNA here is from genome assembly GCA_037043455.1 of Cyrtodaria siliqua. NCBI lineage: Eukaryota > Metazoa > Mollusca > Bivalvia > Adapedonta > Hiatellidae > Cyrtodaria > Cyrtodaria siliqua. Next base: position 200,043 of record JAWPHD010003123.1, on the reverse strand, counting down.
TATGTACCTACATGAGAATCATAGCTCTTCTGGTATTATGTACCTAGTACATGAGAATCATAGCTATTCTGGTATTATGTACCTAGTACATGAGAATAATGGCTCTTCTGGTATTATGTACCTAGTACATGAGAATCATAGCTCTTCTGGTAGTATGTACCTAGTACATGAGAATCATAGCTCGTCTGGTAGTATGTACCTAGTACATGAGAATCATAGCTCTTCTGGTATTATGTACCAACATGAGAATCATAGCTCTTCTGGTATTATGTACCTAGTACTTGCAAATCATGGCTCTTCTGGTATGATATACCTACATGAGAATCATGGCTCTTCTGGTATTATGTACCTAGTACATGAGAATCATGGCTCTTCTGGTATTATGTACCTACATGAGAAGTATGGCTCTTCTGGTATTATGTACCTAGTACTTGCGAATCATGGCTCTTCTGGTATTATGTACCTTCATGAGAATCATGGCTCTTCTGGTATTATGTAACTACATGAGAATCATGGCTCTTCTGGTATTATGTACCTAGTACATGAGAATCATGGCTCTTCTGGTATTATGTACCTACATGAGAATCATGGCTCTTCTGGTATTATGTAACTACATGAGACTCATGGCTCTTCTTGTGTTATGTACCTGCATGAGAATCATAGCTCTTCTGGTATTATGTATGTAGTACATGAGAATCATGGCTTTTCTGGTAGTATCTCCCTAGTACATGAGAATCATAGCTCTTCTTGTATTATGTACCTAGTACATGAGAATCATAGCTCTTCTGGTATTATGTACCATCAGAATCATGGCTCTTCTGGTAGTATGTACCTAGTACATGAGAATCATAGCTCTTCTGGTATTATGTACCTACATGAGAATCATAGCTCTTCTGGTATTATGTACCTAGTACATGAGAATAATAGCTCTTCTGGTAGTATGTACCTAGTACATGAGAATCATGACTCTTCTGGTAGAATGTACCTACATGAGAATCATAGCTCTTCTGGTATTATGTACCTAGTACATGAGAATCATAGCTCTTCTGGTAGTATGTACCTAGTACATGAGAATCATGGCGCTTCTGGTATTATGTACCTACATGAGAATCATAGCTCTTCTGGTATTATGTACCTAGTATATGAGAATCATAGCTATTCTGGTATTATGTACCTAGTACATGAGAATAATGGCTCTTCTGGTATTATGTACCTAGTACATGAGAATCATAGCTCTTCTGGTAGTATGTACCTAGTACATGAGAATCATAGCTCGTCTGGTAGTATGTACCTAGTACATGAGAATCATAGCTCTTCTGGTATTATGTACCAACATGAGAATCATAGCTCTTCTGGTATTATGTACCTAGTACTTGCAAATCATGGCTCTTCTGGTATGATATACCTACATGAGAATCATGGCTCTTCTGGTATTATGTACCTAGTACATGAGAATCATGGCTCTTCTGGTATTATGTACCTACATGAGAAGTATGGCTCTTCTGGTATTATGTACCTAGTACTTGCGAATCATGGCTCTTCTGGTATTATGTACCTTCATGAGAATCATGGCTCTTCTGGTATTATGTAACTACATGAGAATCATGGCTCTTCTGGTATTATGTACCTAGTACATGAGAATCATGGCTCTTCTGGTATTATGTACCTACATGAGAATCATGGCTCTTCTGGTATTATGTAACTACATGAGACTCATGGCTCTTCTTGTGTTATGTACCTGCATGAGAATCATGGCTCTTCTGGTATTATGTACCTACATGAGAATCATGGCTCTTCTGGTATTATGTACCTAGTACATGGGAATCATGGCTCTTCTGGTATTATGTACCTACATGAGAATCGTGGCTCTTCTGGTATTATGTACCTAGTACATGAGAATCATGGCTCTCTTGATATTATGTACCTAGTACATGAGAATCATGGCTCTTCTGGTATTATGTAACTACATGAGAATCATTTCTCTTCTGGTATTATGTACCTACATGAGAATCATGGCTCATGGCTGTTCTGGACTATTATGTAACTACATGAGAATCATGGCTCTTCTGGTATTATGTACCTACATGAGAATCATGGCTCTTCTGGTATTATGTACCTAGTACATGAGAATCATGGCTCTTCTAGTATTATGTACCTAGTACATGAGAATCATGGCTCTTCTAGTATTATGTACCTAGTACATGAGAATCATGGCTCTTCTAGTATTATGTACCTAGTACATGAGAATCATGATCCTTTGGGTTAGAATGATAAGTAGGACCCGTACCGATCCCCTTACACACTTTTCCGGCAAGGTTTCTGAAGACATCATGCAATGTCTGCATAAACAACTGCCATATTTCAATAAACGAAACCTTAAATACAACACCTGCATGCATAAAACTCACCAAAAAGAAGAATAGCATGCAGATCTAGGCGTTTTTTATGTCTTTCAGCAGACATCTATTTTTTGAATGTTTACCAATCAAAACATTTGCGGTGTGGTGGCCCTTGGTGGTGTCCCATGTCCTGTTACTAGTCAGTATCGGCTACTTTCATGTCCTAGAAATATTTCAGAGACTATGGTATGACATTGTTTTCAAAAACAGGTATCAGCATACTTTACCTTGCAGAAGGTGATGTCAGACACCATGGTATGGCATTTTCAAACATTGTTGTGATTTCATCATAGTTGACCTTGTTGGATGGGATGTTATATACTAGGGGTTAATGAACATGTATATATAATAGTAAGCATGAATTACCATGATGTCTTTACAGGCCTAGAAACTATTGCTGAACATTTTGGAAGCAAACGAAAAATAAAGAAACTGTTTGAACCTTTTAATTGTAAGTATATGGTATATTTGTAATGTTTTTCTGTCAATGACAGCCAGATTGAATAACCTATGCAGGCTTGTGGTTTGGTGATTTTGGTTTGTCTGTCTACGCATTTTGACATATTGGTTAACGTTTTTGTTTCTCCTCATTCCTCAAAAACTAATTGTCTAAAAGCTTTGAAACTTGGCACACATATTTCTTATCATTACTTATCATTACACATTCTGTCATGCCTTTTACCACAGTTGTCCACCTTTTCATGTTATATTTAATGTAAATGTTGGTACTATTGGTATGGGTGCACCTTACCGGAATTATCCCCCTTTTTTACTTACATGTAGATTTTCAGTTAAAATGTTGAATGTATAGTCATATTCCAAAAAACGATTATCAATGATGCACACATATTCATCATCAATATGTGACAAGCACCATAACTGTCATGCATTTTACAAGAATTATCTCCCTCTTTTACTTACATTTTTGGTTAAAATCTGGAATGTAGTCATATTTAAAACTTACATTTGACAGAAAACTTTGAAACCTGGTGCACATGATCATCATTATTACAAACCATATATGACAAGCACCATAATTCTGGCATGCAGTTTACCAGAATTATCCTCCTATTTGATTAAAATTGTGAATGTAGTCATTCCAAAAACCAATTAACAGAAAATATTGAAACTTGGTATACATGTTCATCATCTGTGTAATGCCTTTTACAGTTTTGGTAAAAGGAATTATGTTTATTTGTTGTATTATATTTGTAAATATGTTAATAAGAGGGCGTCGAGGAAGATTGGCTATGCCAGTTGAGTCACCCTCTATAAATAAATTACTTACTTACCTACCTACAAGTACTATAAGTCTGTCATGCTTACCAAAATTGTCCCCCTTTTCATCTTTGATTTTTGCGGTACAGGTTAGCAATCCGGCTATTGTACAACTATTGACAAAAAAAATACACAACTGTAAATTTCAGGGAAAGATTGAGCCATTGAACAATAGATGCACAATCAAAGTCAATATATTCCCCATCAGTATTTGTACAAAGAAAATCTTTTATTATAACAGTTTCGATCCCTGCTTCTACTAGATGTAATTTCACATACACTTTGATAGTATTATGATGTTTTTTGTTGTTGTTGTTTTCTGAAAAATGTTCGAACTATTGACATTATAAAATCTATTATAGCACATTCTTGAATTTTAATTAATGTTTCTAACACAATTGACAAAAATCATGCAATCCGATTGGTTGACGTTAAACTGTTAACAGTGTGACATCAGTTAGTTCAATGTGTTTGTGAGTAAAACTGGCAAAAACAATGAAATGCATTCGAAACATGTTAACCAGTATTGAAATGTTGACCTTTGCGACAGTGTATCAGTCGTTTAACAGTCATAAAGCATCACATTCCTTAATTAATTTGTCTAATATGCCTTTCACTATATGCTCTGAATTGTTATTTTCCTTCTCGCTAACAGGTTTAAAAAAGTTCAGAATTGTTTTTTCTTTGCCCGACGACATTTTTCTCGGCATCAATAAACGCTTGCTCCTATTCAGAAAGTCAATAGCCTTTATTTTCCAAGCGCCTAATGTACTGCGAGGCCGAAAGTAGACGAGTTTAGCCCGATATTTTTAACCTCAATGCGCATTTTCAGCCGTATTTTATCGGCAATTAAATGATGATACAGTCGGGCGGAAATCCATAACAGCTGTTTATAAATATATACAAATGATGTACGAATTGGGAATCGGTACTGGCAGGAATATGCAAAAACGCAAGGAAATTTAGAAACGTGCGTGAAAGGAAAAATGTCTGCGTTTTTAAATGCACATATTAAAAAACTTGTGCGTATTTGTCAAATTTCTTTGCGTAAAAAACGCAGATGCGCAGCTTATCTGGAGCACTGAAGCATGTTTACCAGCTTAGCTTACGGCGGCACCATTAAACAAAATTTGAGACCATTAAACGACTGATATACCATCACAAAATTCAAAATGTCAATACAGTTGACCATATAATCTTAATCTGATGAATACAAAATGGTGTTCTATAGTTTCTGTATATTGTAAAGATTGCATTTCAATAAAATGTCTTACTTGAAAACTATTATATAGGCTTGGAAACTAAGGAACCTCAGGACTGGGAACCGGAAGAAAATTGTTTCTATTGTAAAGACAGGATCCAGCTGTTGTTTGTAAGTATTATACACATTTAATATTTTAGTTTTTGTCTTGTTATGACTTGGTAAGATTATGAAGATTTCTGAGTATGTAAAATGTAGGGCAGCAGAAGTAATGTAGGGCAGCAGAAGAAGTAATGTAGGGCAGCAGAAGTAATGTAGGGCAGCAGAAGTAATGTAGGGCAGCAGAAGTAATGTAGGGCAGCAGAAGTAATGTAGGGCAGCAGAAGTAAAGTCTGTAAGACAAATCATTCATAACGTTCACATCCTGTCATTAGTTGAACATGTCCGAAATGTTGAGATATTTAGAAGGTGAAAATAAAGGGATTTACTCCAACTTTATCCTCAATCCATATATGAAAAATATTAGACCGTAATTTAAATGTATCCATATTGATGTTTTAAAAGCACCAAAAGAAGATCCATAGCTGTACACAAAATATATTTTGATATAATTATCAGTACACCTTAGTTTTATAAATGGCTAAAGTCAGTTGAGCATCAACGGTAAACATCGAGTTTACCCCCAACCAGAATGTGGACACGTTTTATTAGATCAATTGGGATCACTCTTCGTCCGTCATCCATCCGTCGTTAAGTTTTGCTTCAAACGACTTCTCATTTGAAACCGCTTGGCCAATTTTGACCAAGCTTCACATGGATGATCCTTAAAGTTTTTCAGATGGTGACACTGTGGTCACATTTGGCCCCACCCCAGTGGTCAGTACTGGTCACATGTTTTACATAGGGTTTATAGGGAAATACTTTAAAAATCTTATGCTCTGAAACTGCAAGAGCGAAATGTTTAATATTTTGCAGTTACTCTAAGCTTATGGTCCTCTACCAAGCTTGTTCAACTGGAGACCCTGGGGTCACATTTGGCCCCACCCCAGGGGTTACATGTTTAACATAAACTTATATAGAGAAACCCCTAAAAAATCTTTTTCTCTGAACCGCAAGAGCCAGAGGTTTAATATTTTGCATTTACTATTAACTTTATGGTCCACTACCAAGTTTGTTCAAATGGTGACCCTGGGGTCATATCTGTCCCCACCGATTTTAAATAGAATTGGATGCAGAGAAGATAATTAAATAATCATCTCCAAAACTGCTTGGTCCATGTTGACCAAACTTCACATGGATGATCCTTAGGTGAATGTGTTTCAAATTTGATAAAATAAGGTCAATGCGACATCCGAGATGTCTGCCATAGACAAAATACTTCAGTTATTTCTTGTACACAGTGAACCTAGTGCCGTGTGTTCTAATCCCTCTTATTTCTCGTTTTCTACTTCTTTTTAGCTCTACTGGCCAAGGGCCAGCAGAGCTTATGGTATGGTGTGTTGTCCGTCGTCCGTCCATCCGTCATCCGTTAACTTTTTTTCAAACAACTTCTCCTCAGAAACCGCTTGGCTAATTTTGACCAAACTTCACATGGATGATCCTTAGATGAATGCTTTTTAGATTTGTTAAAATTAGGTCAGCGTTACATCCAAGATGGCTGCCATTACCATATATGGTCGAAACCTTAAAAAATCTTCTTCTCCAGACCGCTGGACAGATTTCAACAGTTCTTCTTTTAAAATGATCGCCAACGCCTAGAATATCAAGTTTGTTCAAATAAAGTCCCCGGGGTCAAAAATGGCCGTGCCCCGGGGGTCCAAAGTTTGTATATTGAGGTTTTGCATGTTTTTCATGTAGACATATAGGAAAAAACTTTAAAAAATCTTCTTCTCTGAAACCACAAGGCACAGAGCTCTCATGTATTACATGTAGCATCAGCTTATGGTCCTCTACCAAGTTTGTTCAAATGGTGACCCTGGGGTCAAATTTGTCCCTGCCCCGGGGGTCACAGTTTTACATAGACTTATATAGGATTTTTTTTTAAAAATCTTCTTCTCGGAAACTACAACAACCAGAGGTTTGATATTTTGCATTTACTATAAGCTTATGGTCCTTTACCAAGTTTGTTCAAATGGTGACCCTCGTGTCACATTTGGCCCCGCCCCAAGGGTCACATGTTTTACATAGACATGTATAGGGAAAAAGTTAAAAAATCTTCTTCTCTGAAACTGCAAGAGCCAGAGGTTTAATATTTTGCATTTGCTATAAGCTTGTGGTCTTCTATCAAGTTTGTTCAAATGGTGACCCAGGGGTCACATTTGGCCCCACCCCGGGGGTCACAGTTTTAAATAGGCTTGTATAGGGAAAAACTGAAAAAAATCTCTGGAACCACAGGGCACAGAGGTCTCATGTTTTACATGTAGCATCAGCTTATAGTCCTCTACTAAGTTTGTTCAAATGGTGACCCTGGGGTCAAATTTGTCCCCACCCTGAGGGTCACAGTTTTACATAGACTTATATAGGATTTTTTTTTTAAAAACCTTCTTCTCGGAAACTACAAGAGCCAGAGGTTTAATATTTTGCATTTGCAATAAGCTTATGGTCCTTTACCAAGTTCGTTCAAATTGTGACCCTCGGGTCACATTTGACCCCGCCCCAAGGGTCACATGTTTTACATAAATGCTTGTATAGGGAAAAACTGAAAAAATCTTCTCTGGAACTGCAAGAGCCAGAGGTTTAATATTTTGCATTTGCTATAAGCTTATGGTCCTTTACCAAGTTAGTTCGAATTGTGACCCTCGGGTCACATTTGACCCCGCCCCAAGGGTCACATGTTTTACATAGACATGTATAGGGAAAAATTTAAAAAATCTTCTTCTCTGAAACTGCAAGAGCCAGAGGTTTAATATTTTGCAATTGCTATAAGCTTATGGTCTTCAACCAAGTTTGTTCAAATTGTGACCTATTGGTCACATTTGGCCCCACCCTGGGGATCACAGTTTTACTTAGGCTTGTATAGGCAAAAGCTTTTTTTAAATCTTTTTTAGTTTTTAATTAGATTTTTTTTTTTTTTTTTTTTTTTCAATTTCAATTTCAATTGTTTTTTTTGTTTTTTTTTCAATTGTTTTTATTTTCAATTGTTTTTTTGTTTTTTTATTGATTTTTTTTTCAATTGTTTTTTAGCTCTACTGATCAGAGATCAGCAGAGCTTATGCCGTGGTGCGGCGTCCGTCGTCCGTCCGTCTGTCCGTCTGTCCGTCCGTCCGTCTGTCCGTCTGTCTGTCCGTAAACTTTTATTTGTAGCGACTTCACAGCTGAAACTACTGGATGGATATTCATGAAACTTTACAGAAATGTTGCCCATAAAGTCTAGTTGATCCTAGCAAAAATTCATGTTGATGTGAAATCCAAGATGGCCGCCAAAGCTAAAAATAGAGTTTTAAAATACAAGTTTGTAGCGACTTCTTCTTGAAAACTATAAGTGATATTGATATGGGACTTTTTCTAAAATGATCAGCATGACATGATGTTGATCCTAGTCAAAAATCGTTTTGATTCAAAGTTAAACATGGCTGCCAGCGGCCATCTTTGTTTACATAGAGTTATATAGTAAAAACTTGTAGCGACTACTTCTCTGAAACTACTTGGCGGATTGTCATGAAACTTTACAGGAATGTTGCTCTTGATGTCTAATTGATCCTAGAAAAATTTCAGGTCGGCCGGAAATTCATGATGGCCGTCACAGCTAAAAATAGATTTTTAAAAAATAAGTTTGTAGCGACTACTTCTTGAAAACTATAAGTGATATTGATATGGGACTTTTTCTAAAATGATCAGCATGACATGATGTTGATCCTAGTCAAAAATTGTTTTGATTCAACGTTAAACATGGCTGCCAGCGGCCATCTTTGTTTACATAGAGTTATATAGTAAAAACTTGTAGCGACTACTCCTCTGAAACTACTTGGCGGATTGTCATGAAACTTTACAGGAATGTTGCTCTTGATGTCTTATTGATCCTAGAAAAATTTCAGGTCGGCCAGAAATTCAAGATGGCCGTCACAGCTAAAAATAGATTTTTAAAAAATAAGTTTGTAGCGACTACTTCTTGAAAACTATAAGTGATATTGATATGGGACTTTTTCTAAAATGATCAGCATGACATGATGTAGATCCTTGTGGAAAATTATTTTGATTCGACGTTAAACATGGCTGCCAGTGGCCATCTTTGGTTACATAGAGTTATATAGTAAAAACTTGTAGCGACTACTCCTCTGAAACTACTTGACGGATGTTCATGAAACTTAACAGGAATGTTGCTCTTGATGTCTAGTTGATCCTAGAAAAATTTCAGGTCGGCCGGAAATTCAAGATGGCCGCCACAGCTAAAAATAGATTTAAAATAAATAAGTTTGTAGCGACTACTTCTTCAAAACAATAAGAGATATTGATATGGGACTTTTTCTAAAATGATCAGTATGACATGATGTTGGTCCTTGTCGAAAATCGTTTTGATTTGACCTTAAACATGGCTGCTTTGTTTACATTTAAGAGTTATATAATGAAAACTTGTAGCGACTACTTCTTTGAAACTACCCGACGGATTTTCATGAAACTTCACAGGAATGTTGCTCTTAATGTCTTATTGATCTTAGCAAAATTTCAGGTCGGCCGGAAAATCAAGATGGCCGCCACGGTTAAAAATAGATTTTCAAAAAACAAGTCTGTAGGGACTACTTCCTGAAATCAAAATCAATCAGTAGAGCTTCAAGGTCATTGACCTCTTGTTTTAATTACTTGACACTAACTTTAAAATTTCTTGTCGGCGCTACTTATCCTAAATGCCTTGTTGAATTTCGACGAAACTTGGCAGGAAGCATCGGTAAGATGTCTAGTTGTGCATATCACGCTTTTGTTCCAGTTCTGCTGATTTTTGACGGAGTTATGGCCCTTTGACATTTTTATTTTAAATTTCTTGTCGGCGCTACTCATCTTAAACGGCTTGTTGGATTTCTACGAAATTTGGCAGGAAGCCTCAGTATGATGTCTAGTTGTGCAAAGCGCGGTATATCAATGAAATCTTGGACAATTTCGAAAACCAGCTAGATCTTGTTAGTAATAACAGAGTTATGGCCCTTGATTTGTTGAAAAATGCTATATTGTATTTTCTTTGTTAAAGCTATAGGAGAAGAGAGCTATATCTAGCTATATCTATCTAAATCTATAAGAGCTGTTTTAGCCAGTAGAGCGTCCACAGGCCCTCTTGGGCCTCTTGTTTTAAATTGTTAGCAAGGGATCATGTGTTTAAATTTCGGTTGAGGGGGTTGTGTTTTGCAATTGTAAAAAAATAAACATTGAATGGTATTTAATGATGAAACCATTTGATATAGGAGCCATTTTAGCTTGTAGAACATCCACATTATTAATGATCGCTAATTGACTTGCACTAGAATTCAGGGGCAGTATGTGGTTATTATTGTTTGATGGCTCCGCGAAATGCAATGACGTAAAACAAAATTCTAATACTGTAAAACTACTCTCATACTGTCCCAGCATGGTTATTTCTGAAGTTATGTATTAGGCCACCAAGCTTCAACACTACAGACTTAAAACTAATTAGTTTATAATTTTCCTATAAAGCTTAATGACCGAACTAAGGTTTAAGGTCAACAGGCGACTTTACCTATTACCGCCATACCATATAACTTAATTATATTTGGTAATTTATGGTTGGGACTAGAATTTGGAGTGTCTGGCCAGAGCCAGAAGGCCCCATTTCCAGTTGAAAAAGAACAGTAGGCACCCCAAGACAAATACCTATAATATGAACAGATTGTATGTACTACAGGTACTTATTTTACTGTAATGTGACCAGATTGTATGTTCTACAGGTGTTTATTTACTGTTTTAGGATGCAATCGAGAAGACTGACTCTAAAGACGGCAGTAGAATCCTCAAGGACCATCCCAGTATGTATATAGGTTCATCCCAGATATATGATTTCATGTGCAGATATATATTTCCAACATGAAATGAATTAAAATGGGTTTATGGCTCATGGGCACAACAATACTTTATGGTGCCAACAGGAATAAACATTGTACTCTCAGTTTTCATCCATATATAAATACAGAAAGCACGTACACCCTTTACAACATTGACCTTTATTTTTCAATGGCAAAAGACTTTTATGCCCCGTCACAATAGTGAAGTAGGCATATAAAGTTTACCTCATTTGTCTGTCCGTATGAATGAACGTTTTACATAGTTTTTTGTTTCTTTACATTCATGTTTAACATTTTTTCTTTTAATTATCCGTGTTTGTTTAACTTTCTTATGAACAAACTTCTAATAAACTATTATTACATTACAGGTTTACGTCATCTAGGGGATATTCTTCCTTTTTGCCCTCAGTTTTACACAAGTAATTTTGGCAGGGACATCCTCAGTGACATAAAGACAGGACAGAATGAGCCTGATCCTCCAGCTGTGGCGCCTGAGCCGGTGTCCAAACCCAATATTGAACTGAAAATACCAACCATATCACCTAGGTACGTGATACACATTCACCCAACCGTATCACCTAGGTATGTGGTACACATTCACCCAATCTTATCACCTAGGTATGTGGTACACATTCACCCAACCATATCACCTAGGTATGTGGTACACATTCACCCAACTATATCACCTAGGTATGTGGTACACATTCACCCAACTATATCACCTAGGTATGTGGTACACATTCACCCAACCTTATCACCTAGGCATGTGGTACACATTCACCCAACCATATCACCTAGGTATGTGGTACACATTCACCCAACCTTATCACCTAGGCATGTGGTACACATTCATCCAAATTAATCTCCTAGCTACATGGTACACATATAAGCCATATCACCTAGGTACGTGGTACACATTCACGCAACCTTATTACCTATGTACATGGTACCCATACCAGCAATATTACCTAGGTATATGGTACCCATTTCAGCCATATCACCTAGGTACATGGTACCCATACCAGCCATATCACCTAGGCATGTGGTACCCATATCAGCCATATCACCTTGGTACATGGTACCCATATTGGCCATATCACCTAGGTATGTGGTACCCATCTCAGCCATATCCCTTAGGTATATGATACCCATATCAGCCATATCACCCAGGTATGCAGTACCCATATCAGCCATATCACCCAAGTATGCAGTACCCATATCAGCCATATCACAGGTATGTGGTACCTATATCAGCCATGTCACAAAAGTATGTGGTACCCATATCTCCTAGGTATGTTGTACCCATAACATCCATATCACATAGGCATGTGGTACCCGTATCAGCCATATACCGGTATATAGCCACCTAGGTACATGATACCCATATCATCTAGGAATGCAGTACCGATATCAGGCATATCACCAATTTACATGGTACCCATATCAGCCATATCACCTAGATATGCAGTACCCATATCAGCCATATCACCTAGGTATATTGTACCCATATCAGCCATATCACCTAGGTATGCAGTACCCATATCACCCATATCACCTAGGTACATGGTACCCATATCAGCCATATCACCTAGGTATGCAGTACCCATATCAGCCATATCACCTAGGTATGTTGTACCCATATCAGCCATATCACCTAGATATGCAGTACCCATATCAGCCATATCACCTAGGTATGCAGTACCCATATCAGCCATATCACCTATGTATGCAGTACCCATATCACCCATATCACCTAGGTATGCAGTACCCATATCAGCCATATCACCTAGGTATGTTGTACCCATATCAGCAATATCACCTAGATATGCATTACCCATATCAGCCATATCACCTAGGTATGTTGTACCCATATCACCTAGGTATGTTGTACCCATATCAGCCATATCACCTAGATATGCAGTACCCATATCAGCCATATCACCTAGGTATGTTGTACCCATATCAGCCATATCACATAGGTATGTTGTACCCATATCAGCCATATCACCTAGATATGCAGTACCCATATCAGCCATATCACCTAGGTATGCAGTACCCATATCAGCCATATCACCTATGTATGCAGTACCCATATCACCCATATCACCTAGGTATGCAGTACCCATATCAGCCATATCACCTAGGTATGTTGTACCCATATCAGCCATATCACCAAGGTACATGATACCCATATCACCCATATCACCTAGGTATGTTGTACCCATATCAGCCATATCACCTAGGTATGTTGTACCCATATCACCCATATCACCTAGGTATGTTGTACCCATATCACCTAGGTATGTTGTACCCATATCACCCATATCACCTAGGTATGCAGTACCCATATCAGCCATATCACCTAGGTATGTTGTACCCATATCAGCCATATCACATAGGTATGTGGTACCCATATCAGCCATATCACCTAGGTATGCAGTACCCATATCAGCCATATCACCTAGATATGCAGTACCCATATCAGCCATATCACCTAGATATGCAGTACCCATATCAGCCATATCACCTAGGTATGCAGTACCCATATCAGCCATATCACCAAGATACATGGTACCAATATCACCCATATCACCTAGGTATGTTGTACCCATATCACCTAGGTATGTTGTACCCATATCAGCCATATCACCTAGATATGCAGTACCCATATCAGCCATATCACCTAGGTATGTTGTACCCATATCAGCCATATCACCTAGATATGCAGTACCCATATCAGCCATATCACCTAGGTATGCAGAAACCATATCAGCCATATCACCTAGGTATACAGTACCCATATCACCTAGGTATGTTGTACCCATATCACCCATATCACCTAGGTATGCAGTACCCATATCAGCCATATCACCTAGGTATGTTGTACCCATATCAGCCATATTACCTAGGTATGCGGTACCCATATCAGCCATATCACCTATGTATGCAGTACCCATATCAGCCATATCACCTAGATATGCAGTACCCATATCAGCCATATCACCTAGGTATGTTGTACCAATATCAGCCATATCACCTAGATATGCAGTACCCATATCAGCCATATCACCTAGATATGCAGTACCCATATCAGCCATATCACCTAGGTATGTTGTACCCATATCAGCCATATCACCTAGGTATGTTGTACCAATATCAGCCATATCACCTAGGTATGTTGTACCCATATCAGCCATATCACCTAGATATGCAGTACCCATATCAGCCATATCACCTAGGTATGTTGTACCAATATCAGCCATATCACCTAGATATGCAGTACCCATATCAGCCATATCACCTAGATATGCAGTACCCATATCAGCCATATCACCTAGGTATGCAGTACCCATATCAGCCATATCACCTAGGTATGCAGTACCCATATCACCCATATCACCTAGGTATGTTGTACCCATATCAGCCATATCACTTAGGTATGCAGTACCCATATCAGCCATATCACCTAGATATGTGGTACCCATATCAGCCATATCACCAAGGTACATGGTACCCACATCACCCATATCACCTAGGTATGCAGTACCCATATCACCCATATCACCTAGGTATGTTGTACCCATATCACAGGTATGTTGAATGCATACCAGCTATATCACCTGGGTATGTGGTACCCATATCAGCCATATCACCTAGGTACCTGGTACCCATATCAGCCATATCACAATGGTATGTGGTACCCATATCAGTCATATAATTTCTTACGGTCAGTAACACACTTTGAATACAAAAGCTGCTACAATGGCTTAACACATTAGATGGCTGAATGGTCACATTAGATGGGTGAATATATCTTTAACATACAATGAACTGTACTTGATTTCGGTGTATATCAACAAATGTTTTCGACAGATAAACATTTAGTTGGGTTGAAATAGATTCTAAATATGAACAGTAGTAGAAAATGCATCAAATTTCAAAAAAGTTTTGTGATGTATGTACATTTGTCACTCTAGATAGTTTTGCACAAAAATTATGCATATACCGGTAAACGCTAAAGGAGTTCTAATTCTGGGGGATGCATATAAAAAAATAACTAAAGGATTTCTTATACTAGGGGAACACACAGGTAGTAGGCAATTTGAGACAAGAATTAAAGGTTGTAAAAAAGCATTGATTAAAAAAGGATTTTAATATGTTAGTTTATTGTCTATTAATGGCAATACACATGAAATAGGTAGATTAGTCCTTATTGAGTTATGCGCTATAAGTAAACTTATTGCCAAAATACAGTCACGTTATTTTTTTGCAGGATATTTTCAAGCTCCTGCCATTTATATTATAACTTTCTTGACTTGCCCAGTGGTTTCAGAGAGGTTACCTTTTACGTATTTCAGTAAGCAAAAGAAGGACGCATCATCCAGTGGTAAGAAGGGTTACTCGGAGAATGACTTGAGTGCAGCTGTCACAGACATACGTAACGGGAAGCTGGGCACACGAAGGGCTGCGTCATTGTATGGCATTCCCAGGTCCACTCTGAGAAACAAGATCTTTAAACTGGAAAACGACGACTCTAGTTTGGCGTCCATGTTGACTGACGATGATGGCGACAGTAATGAGTCCATGATTCCGCTGAAACAACCACACCAGCAGCAGCAACCACACCAGCAGCAACAGCAGCAGGCAAATACACACGAAAGAGCATTACAGGTACCGTTTCTTACCCATAATTTTTGTATCGCCTTTTCAAAGAAAAATGCGACACATAGGGATCACTTTGTCGTTCTAGAAAACTAAATGTTGGCTATAACTTTGTCATTTCTTCATGTTTTTTCATCAAACTCAATATATACTCATCATGACAATATTAACATGACCTTACTAAAATATAAAGGTCAAGATCACACTGAAGGTCATTATATGAGTTAAATATCTTCTTCTTTTTTTTTCTTCACGAAAACTTAACTATCTTCTTCTTTTTTTTTCTTCACGAAAACTTAACGTTGGCTATAACTTTTATCATTTCTTGATATCGAAGTTTGGCCCCGTGTGGTTGGTGGGGGCCGTTGCAGGGGTAGGCAGATGGGTGGAACCCCCCAAATTCATGTTCATTTTATCCTTTTTTTGTTCATGCTCATTAAGGGTCTTCATCATAACACCTGCTTTGTTTCTGGTGCCATCTCGCTCAAATCACTAGGGCAGTGGCAGAAACACAATAATAGGGCTCCAGTATAAAATAAAATGGAGTGTCTACAATAGAATTTGCAGCAACTCTGCAGTTCTGCAGGTGAGAATGTTCTAGGCCCATTCTCCATATTTTATCTCGATGTACATGGAGGATGAGCCTGGCATGTTCATTCCTGTTAGGCGCCACATAACCTTTCATGTGTTGGTGCACCTTAAAATCACAATTCAATTAAATTCATCAAAGTTTCAATATCTACTCATAATGACAACATCGACATGACCATATGAAAATATAAAGGTCATGGTCACACTGAAAGTCATTATATGAGTTAAATACTCAAGTTTTTCTTCACAAAAACTTAACGTTGGCTGTAATTTTCTCATTTCTTGATACTTTAAATATATACTCATCATGACAACATCGACATGACCATATGAAAATATAATAGTCAAGACAACTGAAGGTCATTATATAACGTTGGCTATAACTTTCTCATTTCTTGATATTTCTTCATCAAACTTTCAATACATACTCATCATGACAACATCGACATGACATACTAAAATATAATGGTCAAGGTCACACTGAAGGTCATTATTTGGGTTAAGTACTCATTTTTTTCTTCACAAAAACTTAGTCAGGCCAGTGTCTCGTCATTTATCTGTGTCCAAAAAACCTTGTTATGCTAACAAAGTGCCAACAGAGCGACACATAGCTCTCCTCAGCACAACACTGTCCTCAGCACAGTGCTATCCTGAGCACAGCACTCCTCAGCACAGTTCTCCTCAGCATTATCCTCAGCACAGCTCTCCTCAACACAGTTCTCCACAGCACAGTGCTATCCTCAGAACAGTTCTCCCCAGCAGAGTGCTGTCTTCAGCACATCTCTCCTCAACACGGCTATCCTCAGCACATCTCTACTAGGCACAGTGCTATCCTAAGCACAGAACTGTCCTCAGAACAGCTCTCCTCAGCACAGCTCTCCTCAGCACAGCTCTCCTCAGCAGAGCACTATCCTCAGCACAGATCTCCTCATTACAGTGCTGTCCTCAGAACAGCTCTCCTCAGCACAGCTCTCCTCAGCACAGTGTTGTCCTCAGCACAGCTCTCCTCAGCATAGCACTATTCTCAGCACAGCACTGACCTCAGCACAGATTTCCTCAGCACAGCGCTCTCCTCAGCACAGTGATGTCATCAGCACAGCTCTCCTCAGCAAAGTGATGTCCTCAGCACAGCTCTCCAGCACAGCACTATCCTCAGCGCAGCTATCCTCAACACAGCTTTCCTCAGTACAACGCTATCCTCAGCACAGCACTATCCTCAGCACAGCTATCCTCAGAACAGAAAAAAAAAATTCTTTGCATTATATGATCAGTTAAAAGATTTTGCATTCATTTGTAGTGATTGTCTATGCTTAAATGATATTTATCAAGATGCCATAATTTTTAACTATGATGTCATAGCTCTCAAAATGGCAGCTTCCATATCCATTTAGAAACAACCTACATAAGGTCATATCTTCTTTGTTTATCATCCGATTTCTGTCACCCTTTTGCAAGTGTTTCAGAACTGTCGGTAATAAAGCTTGTTTGAAATGGTGTCAACATTCCCTTTACCATGATTATTTCTCTGTATTTCCAGCTCTCAGACCTACTCCAGATATCCTCACTACAGTATCTTGCCCCAATCGCGATGCCGTACATGTTGAAGCCTGATCTCTCCCTCCTGGTCGAGAATTCCGAGTGGGAGCGCAAGCTACAACACATCCGACACAAACACAATCTGAGCAAAGCCTCGATGAACCACTACATGGAGAAGGCCCTCTCACACAAACTCAAACCATATCAACAGGAACTGATCAGAAAACTCACTCAGGAGAGACTGCAGCTTGAGAAAAAAACTTTAAGTCACATGACATCAGGCAGTCACCATGACGAAGCAAAATCACTTACTCATTCCATCATTTTGAAAGCGTTAGAACAGAACTCCCCCCAGGTGAAGTTCCCCCATCAGATGAAACATTCCGAACAGGGGTCACTGTTCGACACATTATCTCAGTCCGCCTTAATGAAAGCTCTCAATATGGAGCCATCTCTGATCACAGAAATGTCGTCCAATCTGGACAGCTTGTCAAATATTGTCGTGCCTGATTATAAATCATCATCAAGGAAAGCTTCTTCAGCTAAGGAAGAAGAAGCGGAGATGAAAGCTAATTACAAAGGATTGTACAAATACGAAAACACAAGAATTGGTGACACACTGAAGGATATTATAGTAAAGACAATTTCTGAGAAGGTTAGATGTAAACTAGAATCCACTGACTTTTCTGGTCTGGTTGGGACTGGCTCAAATTTAGAAAAGCAGAAAGCAAAGGAGACATTAATGTCTGCGTTTTCCATTCCTGACATGTGCTCTCCAGTCAAAAAAGTTAAACAGGAGATACCGGATGATGATTGCATCGATTCCCACCTTAGTCACCACATCTCATCTTCTTCCAGCACACAGACGAAGAAAACACGCCCGAAACGTGGCCAGTACAGAAAGTACAACAGCCAGCTATTGACGGAGGCAGTGAAAGCGGTTCAACGCGGGGAGATGAGTGTGCATCGTGCAGGGAGTTATTACGGCGTACCACACTCCACCTTGGAGTACAAGGTAAAGGAGCGCCACCTGTTGAGGCAAAAGAAAATCAAAGAGCAGCAAGAACAGAAACAGAAGGAAGCAGAAGAATCTAAGAAGAAAGCGGAGCAGATGAACGTGACAAAGCCAGTGACAAGCGAGAAGAGTGGTTCAGACACAGATACTTCGACACCGCCGAAATCATTCACTGGGCCATCTTGGTTGCCGCCTTTTGTTGGTCCATCACCATTTGAAGGTTCATCGGCTCTGGGTCTGTTCGGGTCCGGATTCGCGCTCAGTACGCCGGCGTCCGAATTGTTGAGAAAACTGCAGCACAAAGTTCAAAGTAAGTCTGAGTCCATGGACGAGTCGATGGATGATATTTCTATGTATCCGACCTCATCTGAGGGGTACATATATATTAGGTAGTCACAAAAAACATGCCTTCTCATGCTAACTTGCCAAAACTGATCTTCATACATTGATTTGACAGTTGGTTTGCCTTAAATTGCATTTGTATAGAAATCCTAGTCAAGCTCTACTTAGTCACCTTGAATATAAGGAACATTCAAATTGTATTCTTTGAAACTTCTTTAGTAATTATGTCAGGTTAAAAGGCAATATAAATATTTGGGAGTAAATAAATTGAAAACATTTTGAATCTTACTTCTAGGATCTGTATCTGTATAAAATACACAGATGTATGTTTTTAAAATTCCATGGACACTTTTAATCAAAAGCTATTGTCGAAGTGTAAACTGATGTTAAGGTGATTTGGAGTGGAAATGTGACCAATCACAGCGCATGTAACTCCAGACCTTTATGTACTTAATGAGCCAGCTGTAGTTATACTAACTTTAAGATGGTAATCAACAATCTATAGTCTAGAACTCCTCTATCCGGTGCTATTTGCTCTGTTAAAGGTTGTCTCAAATAATTATTTTTTGAAAAGAAGATTTATATTCATGTAAGTGAAATCCTCATAATTACATAGTTATTGTTGGATCGTTATATTGGTCCTCTATGTCAACTATATAATTGTGTGTTTCTCCTTCTAAGAAGGAGCAGATCATTTGTCATTGTAAACCTGTATTTATATATATGTATATTATCATTTTATGTATAATTGTCCAGTTCGGGCTCATTTGATATTTCATTATTCATATTTTCAACTTTAGTCGGTCAACAGAGGAAGGTGGCATTCTATAGTAACATGCTAGATATTAATTGACCGAATAAATGTTTTCCTATTCACTGACAGAAAAAAACGTTAAGACAATATTACAAGGCATGACAACATCAAAAAATTAGAACTCACATTTACTGGTGACTGACCAGTTTTCTGGCCGAACAGTTACCATGATATTCATTTTATATGCTTTTTTGCTATAACTTTAATTTTGGATATATTTTCATTCGACTTATGAACTTATTTCCAGTCATGTGATTAGTGTCAAATAAAAGATAGTCGTATTGCGTACAAAAAGCTAAACTTTCGAATAGTGTACTACATCTGTTTTATATATTATTTGATTAAAAGTTTATAAATGTCGCAAAAACTGGTCCGACACAACTATACTTTCTAATTAAAAACAATATCTAAATTTAAGACAATATGCTATGTTGCTCTGCTGGCTTGAAATAAATGTCAAGTTTTTCAATGTATAATTTTCTGTTTTGTTTTCTAGGTTAACGTGTTGGGATGTTGCATGTCATTGTATGTCCATATCATTCATTCATATCCACATCACCATGGGAACTTCATCTTAATTGATACGGAAACTGCATGTCTGTAACTATGGAAAATTCCACATTCCTTTCTGTGGGGACATTGCCCATGTTGCTATGGAAACTGTGTGCTCATTGCCATTGAACTTTCATCTGTGTTGCTATGGAAACTGTCCATCATCATCATGGAAACTTGATCTGCATAAGAACTTCATGCTCATTATCTAAGAAACACGAATTAAGTTGCTATGGAAACTTTATACGCATCACTATGAAAACATGGCCTATATTGATTGCTATTGAAACTTCATAATAGATTGCCTTGAAAATATTATGTTTATTTTTATCCATTTGTATGGAAACTCTGCCCATGTTGCTATGGAAAATGCATGTTTTTTATCATTAAAAATCATATGGTTAAGGCTATGGAAGTAGATTGTAATTGTATCTGTAGTGCTATAAAATCATGTGCATATTACTAAGGAAACATTGTCCATGTTACTATGGAAACTGCCATTATCTTCTATGGAAAAGGCACTTTTTATAAGCCCTCTGTAAAATGCTTTGAAAACAAATTGATTGCTTTGGAGATATATTATCCTGTTGCTATGGATACCTACAGATTTTACCATTGGTGCTGTTGCTATGAATCACTGCAGATTTCACTACAGTGTTATTGCTATGGATACCTGCAGATTTCACTACGGTGATGTTGCTATGGATCACTGCAGATTTCACTACAGTGATATTACTATGGATACCTGCAGATTTCACTACAGTGATATTGCTATGAATCACTGCAGATTTCACTACAGTGATATTGCTATGGATACCTGCAGATTTCACTACGGTGATGTTGCTATGGATACCTGCAGATTTCACCATGGGTGATGTTGCTATGGACCGCTGCAGATTTCACCATCGGTGATGTTGCTATGGACCACTGAAGATTTCACCATCGGTGATGTTGCTATGGACCACTGAAGATTTCACCATCGGTGATGTTGCTATGGATCCCTGCCGATTTCACCATCGGCATTGTGTTGCTATGGATCCCTGCAAATTTCATCTTCGGTGATGTTGCTATGGACTACTGCAGATTTCACCATCGGTGATGT
The DNA here is from genome assembly GCA_037043455.1 of Cyrtodaria siliqua. Classification (NCBI taxonomy): domain Eukaryota; kingdom Metazoa; phylum Mollusca; class Bivalvia; order Adapedonta; family Hiatellidae; genus Cyrtodaria; species Cyrtodaria siliqua. The sequence continues at coordinate 178,546 of JAWPHD010003123.1, read as the reverse complement.
TGCTATGGACATCTGCAGATTTCACCATCGATGATGTTGCTATCGATCCCTGCAGATTCACCTTCGGTGATGTTGCTTTGGACCACTGAAGATTTCACCATCGGCGATTTTGCTATGGACCACTGAAGATTTCACCATCGGTGATGTTGCTCTGGACCACAAGATTTCACCATCGGTGATGTTGCTATGGATCCCTGTAGATTTCACCATCGGTGAAGTTGCTATGGATCCCTGCAGATTTCAACATCGGTGATGTTGCTATGGACTGAATGTAATTTTGCGCATCAACTCCCAGATTTTGAGATTTTATCCTCCATGACAAAATCAGTGAATGATGCAAACATGCCAAGCGTCCTTCATTACATTACCATGGCAACAGGACACTTTTCTTTTACAATCCATCATCCTCATTCTTCGTTCTTTAATGGTCTACTTTTATCATCATTATCATCATTCTGTCAATATTGTTTGTATTTGGAATTGTTTACAATTCTGTGGTTTCTGCATATTGTAATAGATTTTTCATTTCAAATGAATCTCAACAATATTTACAGTCTATTCATTTGTGCTATTTTATGTGCAATATGTTGTTAGATATAATTATGTAACTGTTTTTGGAAAAGTGATTCGATATTTATCTGTATAAAATGTCCTCAGTGTTGTCTTTTCTGCAAAATAATATGGGTATAAAATAGTTTGACTGCCTGGTCAGATTTTACAAATATTGTTTTTTACAAAAAAGTTTCAGTCTAGCTCTGATCTAGAAAAGTTGATACATAACAATGTACTGTTTCATTCTAGCTCTGATCTAGAAAAGTTGATACATAACAATGTACTGTTTCAGTCTAGCTCTGATCTAGAAGAGTCGATACATAACAATGTACTGTTTCAGTCTAGCTCTGATCTAGAAGAGTCGATACATAACAATGTACTGTTTCAGTCTAGCTCTGATCTAGAAGAGTCAATACATAACAATGTACTGTTTCAGTCTAGCTCTGATCTAGAAACAACGTCTAGCTCTGATCTAGAAGAGTCAATACTTAACAATTTACTGTTTCAGTCTAGCTCTGATCTAGAAAAGTCGATACATAACAATGTACTGTTTCAGTCTAGCTCTGATCTAGAAACAACGTCTAGCTCTGATCTAGAAGAGTCAATACATAACAATGTACTGTTTCAGTCTAGCTCTGATCTAGAAGAGTCAATACATAACAATGTACTGTTTCAGTCTAGCTCTGATCTAGAAGAGTCGATACATAACAATGTACTGTTTCATTCTAGCTCTGATCTAGGAAAGTTGATACATAACAATGTACTGTTTCAGTCTAGCTCTGATCTAGAAGAGTCGATACATGAAAAGTGGTTATAACAAGCTATTGACAAGCTGTGGATTTGATATATAAAACATTCCGGCTTTTTGTATTTATAAATTAAGTTCTATTTATTTTATTATTTAATGTTTTCTATTTACATGATGTTTTACATATAAATACATTCTAGTCAGAAACATGTATAGTCTGAAAGAATCTCCAGTTTATGTTTCTAGTCATGCTGAATTTTAATAATTTTTTATTGCTACGTGCAATATTAAATTTAAATTTGAGGGAAAGTTCAATGTTGTTTTTATTATTTTTCTTTGTTAAAAATTAGTTTGTGTTAGTCATCTTGGGGTTATATTGGTTGCTTTTTTGGACACATTAATATTTTATGTTTAAAACTACCACTTATTATTTATAAAATAATTATAAAAGGGGCATACAGCAGTCTTGGTATATTGGGGGGGGGGGGGGGAAAGAAAAATCTCATCTTCAATGCTACTTTAATGCAATCAGTTTATTTTTTTCAAAACAACAGATTTTGGGGAATGGAAATATTGGCGCATTATTGCATTCTTTTTACACTGTCATTTTGTCTTTTATTTTAATAACAATAATACGGTTTGTATGTAGGGATAAAGAACTGACACGATTGCTTGGTGTCCCTTTAAACAGGAGCTAAAAAATATGAAGAGCATAAACATATTAAAATAATGCTGATGTTTTTGCTGGTTTGATTCAGTATCTTGTCGTGTTCAGTGTTTAACAGTTGCTTGTTCTGCTCCATTTGAAAGTTTTTATTTAGTTTGTTATCATTATTTTATATGGTTACTGAACATTCCTAGTCATTTATAATGTCTTTGACAATTTTGTTTACTCTGTTTTACTGTATATAATATTAGTGTATCCGTTTTGTTGTGGAAAAATGATTTTTAAAGTGTGTACTAGTTAATAAATGCATATATTATATATTCTGTGATGAATTATAGAAATTTCCCAGTTTGAGAAAATCTATAACATATCCCTTCCTCTACTGTGCTATCTCGCCCAGTGTGCAAGATAGCACAGTAGCAAAATGTTATGAACTAAACGATAGACGTCAAGATATTACGTCACGATATTACGCCAAACGAGTGACAGAAGGAGGAATACTTGTGTCAAAATACGATTGGAAAGAAATTCATCACAGAATATATATTATATAGTTTAATTAACATTTTTGTCGTGATACGGAAAATAATTCACTTGTGAGAAATATTCTTGCGATATAGAAACTCGTTCGAAAACGCACTCGTTTCTATATTGCAAGAATCTTTCTCACTCAGGAATTATTTCCCGTATCACTTCAACAATGTTAATTAAACTCTATATCCGTTTTGTTGTGGAAAAATGATTTTTAAAGTGTGTACTAGTTAATGAATGCATTTAAATCAACCAACATAAAAATTAATGATGTTAAATTAGTAGACGTAATTAACTTTGTGTTTCCAACTACAAGGGAAGAACTGGTATGTTGTTTTTGGTCATTATTGTGAAAAAAGTTGCTGATGGAAGATTCAAACACCAGTCACAAGTGCCAAGGGGTGCTTTAAGGGTAAAAAACACTTCAGGGCAGGTTAATTATTTTGATGTGATTTTTGTGTGTATATTTTGTCACGCATTTTGATGATTATGTTTTGCCGTGAAACGGTACGCCTATAACTAGTGAAGATTATTGGGTTATCTTGAGAAAGTGCCTTGTACAAGTAATTTGTGAGGAAATCATACTTTACAATACAATTGTATGTCCATGTTTGATAACATTAGAGTAGTTGTGTCCAGATTTTATCTTATGGGTATACTAAGATATATATATTGTTATAAATTGTAATATTGTTGATATATTTGCATGCTTTAAGTTTCTTTAAAAGAAATGAATACGGACTATGTTCAGAAGACTTATTATTAATTTTGTCATCATCAGTTATGTATATGTAATAATGAAATTATGCTGACAGACAGACTACTTACAATAAATCTACTGCTAATATCAGGATAAGACTACAGGGGTAAGGCTACAGAGGCCATTCTGATGGAATGGTGGGAGTTTGTATGGAGATATTATTAAGTAAATGTGACACAATGATTACACAACTCTTAACATAAATTCTAGTGCTGAAATCAACCTGTTGGTGGATATTGCCATTTAAATATTTGTGATAAAAGTCATATATATACACACACGCATTTAAATGCAATTTTCATCATATAGATAATATATGAGAAGTTTTTGTACCAATACAAGGAATAATAGTTTTTTCGGTACAATGGGATCATAGAACTTCCGTTATCAAATCATACCGATATTCTTATTCTGAAGAAAATATTTGTTGACTATATGTTTGATAAGTACTAAAGCCAACTATCCTTTTAGCCCTGTGTGGTATCCGGGCAAGAATGGCCCCCTGCTTATCCAGACAGAGGGGTTAATCCTCCCCCACCCCCTGTGTGGTATCCGGGCAAGAATGGCCCACTGCTTATCCAGGCAGAGGGGTAAATCCTCCCCCACCCCCTGTGTGGTATCCGGGCAAGAATGGCCCACTGCTTATCCAGGCAGAGGGGTAAATCCTCCCCCACCCCGTCCCTGTATTATATCAGGTGCTACTTGAGTGGTGGCAGGAAACCATGATTGTGGCTCCAGCGGTGGAGTTTACACAGCGGTGGAGTTTACACAGTGCAATATTGGTCACTTTCAGAGTATGATTACTACAATTTGCCTACGCAGTTGTGCTATATGATTAATTGCACTCAAAATTAGTAAATCATTTTACAACAAAATCATTATCCTATTTTGAATATGTAAATAGTATAAATTCTTTACCGTCGCATACAAACACTAAATTTAACATATTATAAATGCACCACAAACGCCATCGCACCACAAATGCCATGCTTATGTCTGCATTTTAGTGCTACAGCATAATTCATAAATTAAAACATTTAACGAATGGCAGTTTGGGGTGTTTGTTTTAGCATATAGAAATCATTAGTTCCAAGCATGACTCTGACACTTCTATGAAATGCTAAACCCTGTACCGAAACTTTTGAATGAACATAAATTATTATATATATCATTGCTTTTATATAGTTAATTTCAATGTTAACAGCAAATTGTGTTCTATTTAGCATGTAAATCACGTAAATCAATGCAGTCAAGTGGTAATAATGAGCGATTAAAAAAAAATCAAAGAAAGGATGTTTCATCATGCTATTAAATTGTTTTATGGTAAGATAAAAGCTATGGGGATTGTCACATACCGATACATGTATGCACATATTACTGAAGTTTATGTAAAATGTTGAATTTGCTGTATTTAACCATGGACCAAACCAAGGTGTTTCATTTAAAGGTACTGCTGGCAATCTTGAAAGGCCATGCTTCTTATCAGGCTGACTTGTATATAGGTATGATACACACTTCATTATTTCTTTAATTATTTAAAGGGACCGGAGGCGATATGAAAAGATGGGTGTCAGTCCAAATACGATGACAACCATCGTAGTGTGTTTTAGATTCATATTTAGCATGCATGTACACTGAACTAGACCCCATTACCCGTAAGATTTATTTATTGTTAATGAGCCCCGTGTGGTTCCCGGGTGCCCCCGTTTGGTCACGGGGCAAAGAATAGGGCCACTGCAGATCTCTTTGGAGGGGTAGGCAGAGGGGTAGTATCCCCCCAAATTCATGTTCATTTTATCATTTTTTGTTCATGTTCATTAAAGGTATTCATCATGATCCCTGCATTGTTTCAGGTGCTATCTCGCTCGCATCAAAAGAGCAGTGGCAGAAAAACAATAAACGTGGCTCCAGCGTAAATGGAGGTTCTATGATAGAATTTGCAGCAACTCTGCAGTTCAGGGTGAGAAGTTCTAGACCCATTCTCCATATTTTATCTTGATGTACATGGAAGATGAGCCTGGCATGTTCATGCCTGTTAGGCGTCATATAACCTTTTCATGTGTTGGTGCGCCTTAAACCCAATTCAATTCAATTATTGTGAATGAAGTAGTTTAGTTTAGAAAACTAGACGACTGTGCTAGTTGTGTTGAAAAAATCATTAATAGTAATGTATGTGATGTTTTAAGGCTCTTATTAATTAATTTGTTTTTTAGTTAAAAGTAAACTTTATTGGAATGATAAATACAACTGTGAGCCATATACTCCCCATTTAAATTACTATTTATGTTAGAAACAAAACGCAGTTGAGTCATCGAGCTTTTCATAAACAAAACATTTTCATTAACAATAATCATTCGAAGCTTCTTAATTGAATGCATATGCACATTTCATATAAAAACTGAAGCACTTCATGAAGGTTTTCATTTGTATTTAGATTAACACCAATCACTCTATCAACATCGCCTCCAGTCCCTTTAACTTGCCCCTCACTGCTGTAGGTTCGATCCCTCAGGGGCCTAGGAATCTTTATGTGAGGAAGCTATCCAGCTGGCTTGCGGAACGTCGGTGGTTCTACCCAGGAGCCCGCCTGTGCACGAAAATTGCCCGGCGGGGCACCTGGGGTCTTTCTCCACCAATGGAAGCTGGAAAGTCGCCATATGACCTAAGCTTTTGGTGCGACTATAAAATCCAATTCAACCAATTCAATCCAGTCCCTTTAACTGAATAAAAAGAATTTAAAGAAAACCTGGTAATTTGGGCATTTATTAACTATTTTAAAGAAGAGAGCTTGTACCCCAGATATGACATTGGCTATTTTCTACATCCCAGTTGTTATCTACTGGACCAAATATTCATGAAACTTTAAATACATACTTGTTGTGGGATAAGGCAGATTTGGGGGTTGAGATCACAGTTGGACTAAGACTTACTAAGACTGATTTTGGCCCAATATCTCAAGTTTTACATGACATAATGTTCTTGAAACCATTTGTATCATCCATTTGGTTGGTTAGATGCCTACTGATTTTTCTTTATTATAACAAGGTCACAATAAACGTTAACATGACCTTGAAAATGGTTTAGAACCATTTTGATAGTGTATCAAAAATAATATCATTTGCCCCGATTGATTTCCAAAAATCGGTATTACTTCGAAATCTGTTGGGTTAGTAGGTCAATGTTACCGTCAGCCTGAATTTTGAGTAATTAGGTCAAAGTCACGGTACACAGGACTGTTTTTTTTAGTGGGTCAGGGTCAGTGTCACAATAAACAGGAACTTCGAGTTAGTAGACCAATGTCAACTTGGTTAGTAGGTCTAAACAGGTATGGTGTTAGTGGGTCAATATCACATTGAACTGGAACTTTGGGTTAGTAGGTCAATGTTACTGTCAACAGGACTGTTGGGTAATTAGGTCTGTGTCACGGTACACAGGAACTGTGTTACGGTACACAGGAACTGTGTTAATGGGTCAGTGTTACAGTGGTTAGGAACTTTGTATTAGTAGGTTAATGTCACAGTAATCTGCAACTTGGTTAATAGGTCAGTATCACAGTAATACATCAACTGTGTTAGTAGGTCAAGGTCACAGTAACTTGAACTTTGGGTTAGTCGGTCAGTGTCATGTTAAACTGGAACTTTGGATTAATAGGTCAATGTAACAGTGAACAGGAACGTTGGGTTAGTAGGTCAAATAGGAACCTTGGGTTAGTAGGCCAAACAGGAACGTTTGGTTAGTAGGTCAATGTCATGGTAAATTAAACGTTTGGGTTAGTAGTTCTGTGTCGTGATGAACTGGGTTAATTGGTCAGTGTCATGGTAAACAGGAACTTCGGGTAAGTAGGTCAGTGTCATGATAAACTGGAACTGGGTTAGTAGGTCAGTGTCATGGTAAACAGTACCTTTGGGTTAGTAGGTCATTGTTATGGTAACCTCGAACTGGGTTAGTAGGTCAATGTCACAGTAAACTGGAACTTTGGGTTAGTAAGTCGGTGTCATGGTAAACTGGAACTAGGTTAGTAGGTCAATGTCTGAGTAAACTGGAATTGGGTTAGTAGGTCAGTGTCATGGTACACTTGAATGGGGGTATGTTGGTCAGTGTCACAATAAACGGAGCTAGATTAGTAGGTCAATGTTGAGTAAACTGAAACTGGGCTAGTAGGTGAGTGTCGAGGTAAATAGGAACTTGATCTTTCAAGTGATGTCTGCGCAATATCTCATGAAACAATAGCATCTTCGAACTTCATAGACAGAAACATTGCATTACTAACCAAAGTAGGTCTCCATAATGGACATTGACCTATTTATTTCACTTCATTGATTCTGGTTTAGCTTTTTGGTAAGCTCAGTTTCTAACAAATCCTACTGGTTTTAAAGTGCAATATCTAGAAGAGAATTGCACATATGTACCAAACCTGGGTCACCTATTCAAGCGTACTTAATACGATGCTATTGACTTCAGTAAAAATAAAAGTTGGGAATGCATCATTATATTGAAATATTTCAACAACAAAAAAAATGTGTCAAACTTCAAAGTCTGGAAAGTGTCCTTATGTATTACTCTAGGTCATTTAATGGGAAACATCATGATGACATATTAGTGTTCCTTCCATTTGCATTTATGATTTTATTAATTCACTTTTATGACATGTTGTTTTGTTTCTTCTTTCTTTTATCACTGTGTAAACAATAAACTTGACTATAATTGTAGTTTTATGTCAGTAAATACCATAGTGATACTAATTACAGCACCCTGGACTCGCACTATTCATGAAGAAAATAATTCAGTTTACATTATCTGTAACCAGCACACTGGACTCACACTATTCATGAAGAAAATAACTCAGTTTACGTTATCTGTAACCAGCACGCTGGACTCACACTATTCATGAAGAAAATAACTCAGTTTACGTTATCTGTAACCAGCACCCTGGACTTGCACTATTCATGAAGAAAATAATTCAGTTTACATTATCTGTAACCAGCACCCTTGACTCCCACTATTCATGAAGAAAATAACTCAGTTTACGTTATCTGTAACCAGCACTCTGGACTCGCACTATTCATGAAGAAAATAACTCAGTTTACGTTATCTGTAACCAGCACTCTGGACTCGCACTATTCATGAAGAAAATAACTCAGTTTACGTTATCTGTAACCAGCACTCTGGACTCACACTATTCATGAAGTAAATAACTCAGTTTACATTATCTGTAACCAGCACCCTGGACTCACACTATTCATGAAGAAAATAACTCAGTTTACGTTATCTGTAACCAGCACTCTGGACTCACACTATTCATGAAGAAAATAATTAAGTTTACGTTATCTGTAACCAGCACTCTGGACTCGCACTATTCATGAAGAAAATAACTCAGTTTACGTTATCTGTAACCAGCACTCTGGACTCGCACTATTCATGAAGAAAATAACTCAGTTTACGTTATCTGTAACCAGCACTCTGGACTCGAACTATTCATGAAGAAAATAACTCAGTTTACATTATCTGTAACCAGCACCCTGGACTCACACTATTCATGAAGAAAATAACTCAGTTTACATTATCTGTAACCAGCACTCTGGACTCACACTATTCATGAAGAAAATAATTAAGTTTACGTTATCTGTAACCAGCACTCTGGACTCACACTATTCATGAAGAAAATAACTCAGTTTACATTATCTGTAACCAGCACCCTGGACTCACACTATTCATGAAGAAAATAACTCAGTTTACATTATCTGTAACCAGCACTCTGGACTCACACTATTCATGAAGAAAATAATTAAGTTTACGTTATCTGTAACCAGCACTCTGGACTCGCACTATTCATGAAGAAAATAACTCAGTTTACGTTATCTGTAACCAGCACTCTGGACTCGCACTATTCATGAAGAAAATAACTCAGTTTACGTTATCTGTAACCAGCACTCTGGACTCACACTATTCATGAAGAAAATAACTCAGTTTACATTATCTGTAACCAGCACCCTGGACTCACACTATTCATGAAGAAAATAACTCAGTTTACATTATCTGTAACCAGCACTCTGGACTCACACTATTCATGAAGAAAATAATTAAGTTTACGTTATCTGTAACCAGCACTCTGGACTCACACTATTCATGAAGAAAATAACTCAGTTTACATTATCTGTAACCAGCACCCTGGACTCACACTATTCATGAAGAAAATAACTCAGTTTACATTATCTGTAACCAGCACTCTGGACTCACACTATTCATGAAGAAAATAATTAAGTTTACGTTATCTGTAACCAGCACTCTGGACTCACACTATTCATGAAGAAAATAACTCAGTTTACGTTATCTGTAACCAGCACTCTGGACTCGCACTATTCATGAAGAAAATAACTCAGTTTACGTTATCTGTAACCAGCACTCTGGACTCACACTATTCATGAAGAAAATAACTCAGTTTACATTATCTGTAACCAGCACTCTGGACTCGCACTATTCATGAAGAAAATAACTCAGTTTACGTTATCTGTAACCAGCACTCTGGACTCACACTATTCATGAAGAAAATAACTCAGTTTACATTATCTGTAACCAGCACCCTGGACTCACACTATTCATGAAGAAAATAACTCAGTTTACATTATCTGTAACCAGCACTCTGGACTCACACTATTCATGAAGAAAATAATTAAGTTTACGTTATCTGTAACCAGCACTCTGGACTCACACTATTCATGAAGAAAATAACTCAGTTTACATTATCTGTAACCAGCACCCTGGACTCACACTATTCATGAAGAAAATAACTCAGTTTACATTATCTGTAACCAGCACTCTGGACTCACACTATTCATGAAGAAAATAATTCAGTTTACGTTATCTGTAACCAGCACTCTGGACTCACACTATTCATGAAGAAAATAACTCAGTTTACGTTATCTGTAACCAGCACTCTGGACTCCCACTATTCATGAAGAAAATAACTCAGTTTACGTTATCTGTAACCAGCACCCTGGACTCACACTATTCATGAAGAAAATAACTCAGTTTACATTATCTGTAACCAGCACTCTGGACTCACACTATTCATGAAGAAAATAATTAAGTTTACGTTATCTGTAACCAGCACTCTGGACTCACACTATTCATGAAGAAAATAACTCAGTTTACATTATCTGTAACCAGCACCCTGGACTCACACTATTCATGAAGAAAATAACTCAGTTTACGTTATCTGTAACCAGCACTCTGGACTCGCACTATTCATGAAGAAAATAACTCAGTTTACGTTATCTGTAACCAGCACTCTGGACTCACACTATTCATGAAGAAAATAATTAAGTTTACGTTATCTGTAACCAGCACTCTGGACTCACACTATTCATGAAGAAAATAACTCAGTTTACGTTATCTGTAACCAGCACTCTGGACTCACACTATTCATGAAGAAAATAATTAAGTTTACGTTATCTGTAACCAGCACTCTGGACTCACACTATTCATGAAGAAAATAACTCAGTTTATGTTATCTGTAACCAGCACTCTGGACTCACACTATTCATGAAGAAAATAATTAAGTTAACGTTATCTGTAACCAGCACTCTGGACTCACACTATTCATGAAGAAAATAACTCAGTTTACGTTATCTGTAACCAGCACTCTGGACTCACACTATATATGAAGAAAATAATTCAGTTTACGTTATCTGTAACCAGCACCCTGGACTCACACTATTTATGAAGAAAATAATTCAGTTTACGTTATCTGTAACCAGCACTCTGGACTCACACTATTCATGAAGAAAATAATTCAGTTTACGTTATCTGTAACCAGCACTCTGGACTCACACTATTCATGAAGAAAATAACTCAGTTTACGTTATCTGTAACCAGCACTCTGGACTCACACTATTCATGAAGAAAATAATTAAGTTTACGTTATCTGTAACCAGCACTCTGGACTCGCACTATTCATGAAGAAAATAACTCAGTTTACGTTATCTGTAACCAGCACTCTGGACTCGCACTATTCATGAAGAAAATAACTCAGTTTACGTTATCTGTAACCAGCACTCTGGACTCGCACTATTCATGAAGAAAATGATTCAGTTTACATTATCTACCAGTATATAAAAAGGGCATAAAACATTTGATAACTCAAGAAGTTTTAGACAGTTTTTAAGCGATCTTTATTGAATTAGTATTTGTATTAGTATTTCGACATATATTGGGGCAATACAGGTAAACACAGACAGTTGGTAAACACAGAATGATTACAACATATCCACACCCTTCTGTAAAGTCACTGTTACCATCAAATAGATACTGAAGCATATGTGGGAGATATCGCAAAAATGTGAAACACACATCTTTTAGACAATATACGCGTGTGTCCGTATTGACTTGCCCGTATTTTCCCATATTCAGCCGGTATCGCACCAGGTGACCTCACACCAGGTGACTTCATTTTATCATTTTTTGTTCATGCTCATTAAAGGTCTTCATCATGACTCGGCATTGTTTCAGGGTGAAAAGGTTCTAGGCCCATTCTCCATATTTTATCTCGATGTGCATGGAGGATGAGCATGGCATGTTCATTCCTGTTAGGCGCCATATAACCTTTCATGTGTTGGTGCACCTTTAAAAACCCAATTTAGTTCAATTCAAATGTATTCAGCTCTTGTGAAGCTGAGTACCATCCTAATGAAAATGACAGCAATGTTTCCCCGTGTTTGGGGTTATCACTTGCATATGTAAGACATGGTTTGGGTACCAGCATCAGTGGTGAATGCTGAACCTGTATCAAGAGCCTGTAACCAGATTGCCCCTAAACTGGTAATAGATGGACGTCATTTATCAGTTTCACTATGGTATTTTTTCAAGCATGACCTGTCAGTTAAAAAATGTTCATGAGTTATTGATTATGTAGCTGATTTTTTACTACAGGAAATGTTGGAGATATTTTATTGTTTATTTGAGGGTCATCTCATTATTTAGATGTATGTTTTTAATTTTATTACATTTGATGTGTGTAAACTAGTTGATTTTGTTATATTCTTACAAGTGGAATAAATGTACAAGAACAACATATCTGCTTTGTTTTTCTATTGCCCTGAATCAAGAAAAAAGAAAACCCTTATTATGGCATGTTTTATTATACAGTTATCACATGTGTGTTTGGGGAACAGTCAAAACTGTTTTCCCGAGGTGGAGGGGATGGCATCCCCCGACACCAAGGGAAAACAGTTTTGACTGTTCCCAAACACACGTGATAACTGTTTTATTACCTGATTAATGTTACTGTACGAAACAGTGAAAATGAAAATTTGTTTTATAATGGGAACCTATGGTGAAAAAAGCAAGTGATTGGAAGATGTTCAATGTGTAGAAAATTCGGCATTTTCCACCCGTCACGAAGTGCAGCGGAAAATGCCGAGTTTTTGAGGTTCCTTCTATAAATAGTAATCGGGGAAATTCCAGCACGTGAGGGAAACAGTCGAAACTAAAGCCTGATAAAAGTTCGTTTTCACCGGGAACAGTCATTTCCTTAGTGAATTAGCAAGAAATGACGATATAGCATTTATATAAGAGATCAGGTAATAAATAATGTTGTGCAAAATACAACCTTACTGTGGCATGGTTTATATAAAGTTGTGCCATAAAACCTTACTGTGGCATGGTTAATACAAGGTTGTGCAATACAACCTTAATGTGGCATGGTTTATATAAAGCTGTGCCATACAACCTTAATGTAGCATGGTTAATACAAGGTTTAGCAATACAACCTTACTGTGGCATGGTTAATACAAGGTTGTGCCGTACAACCTTACTGTGGCATGGTTAATATAAAATTGTGCCGTACAACCTTACTGTGGTATGGTTAATATAAGGTTGTGCCATACAACCTTACTGTGGCATGGTTAATACAAAGTTGTGCAATACAACCTAAATGTGGCATGGTTAATATAAAGATGTGCCGTACAACCTTACTGCGGCATGGTTAATACAGGGTTATGCAATACAGCCTTATTGTGGCATGGTTACTATAAAGTTGTGCCATACAACCTTACTGTGGCATGGTTAGTACAAGGTTGTGCCATACAACCCTACTCTGGCATGGTTAATACAAGGTTGTGCAATACAACCTTACTGGACATGGTTAATATAATGTTGTACCATACAACCTTACTGTGGCATGGTTAATACAAGGTTGTGCCATATAACCTTACTGTGGCATGGTTAATACACGTTTGTGCCATATAACCTTACTGTGGCATGGTTAATGCAATGTTGTGCAATACAACCTTACTGTCGCATGTTTAATGCAATGTTGTGCAATACAACCTTACTGTGGCGTGGTTAATATAATGTTATGCAAAACAACCTAACTGTGGCATGGTTAATATAAGGTTGTGCCATACAACCTTACTGTGGCATGGTTAATGCAAGGTTGTGCCATGCAACCATACTGTGGCATGGTTAATACAAGGTTGTGTCATACAACCTTAATGTGGCATGGTTAATACAAGGTTGTGCCATACAACCTTACCGTGGCATGGTTAATATTAGGTTGTGTCATACAACCTTAATGTGAAAGGTTGATATAAGGTTCTGGCATACAACCTTACTATGGCAAGGTTAATATTTGGTTATGCCATACAACCTTACTGTGGCATGGTTAATAGAAGGTTGTGTCATACAGCCTTACTGTGGCATGGTTAATACAAGGTTGTGACATACAACCTTACTGTGGCATGGTTAATGCAAGGTTGTGCCATCCAACCTTACTGTGGCATGGTTAATGCAAGGTTGTGTCATACAACCTTAATGTGGCATGGTTAATACAAGGTTGTGCCATACAACCTTACCGTGGCATGGTTAATATTAGGTTGTGCCATACAACCTAACGGTGGCATGTTTAATACAAGTTTGTGCCAAACAACCTTAATGTGGCATGGTTAATAGAAGGTTGTGTCATACAGCCTTACTGTGGCATGGTTAATACAAGGTTGTGACATACAACCTTACTGTGGCATGGTTAATGCAAGGTTGTGCCATCCAACCTTACTGTGGCATGGTTAATGCAAGGTTGTGTCATACAACCTTAATGTGGCATGGTTAATACAAGGTTGTGCCATACAACCTTACCGTGGCATGGTTAATATTAGGTTGTGCCATACTACCTTACTGTGGCATGGTTAATACAAGGTTGTGCCATACAACCTTACTGCTGTGTCATGAGTAATACAAGGTTGTGCCATACAACCTTACTGTATATAAAGTTGTGCCATACAACCTTACTGGACATGGTTAATATAATGTTGTACCATACAACCTTACTGTGGCATGGTTAATACAAGGTTGTGCCATACAACCTTTCTGTATATAAAGTTGTGCCATACAACCTTATTGTGGCATGGTTAGTACAAGGTTGTGCCATACAACCCTACTCTGGCATGGTTAATACAAGGTTGTGCAATACAACCTTACTGGACATGGTTAATATAATGTTGTACCATACAACCTTACTGTGGCATGGTTAATACAAGGTTGTGCCATATAACCTAACTGTGGCATGGTTAATACAAGGTTGTGCCATATAACCTTACTGTGGCATGGTTAATACACGTTTGTGCCATATAACCTTACTGTGGCATGTTTAATACAAGTTGTGCCATACAACCTTAATGTGGCATGGTTAATATAAAGTGCCATACAACCTTACTGTTGCAAGGTTGTGCCATACAACTTTAATGTGGCAAGGTTAATCTAAGGTTGTGCCATACAACCTCAATGTGGCATGGTTAATACAACGTTTGCCATACAACCTTAATGTGGCAAGGTTAATATAAGGTTGTGCCATACAGCTTTACTGTGTCATGTTTAATGCAAGGTTGTGCCATACAGCTCTAATGTGGCATGGTTAATATAAAGTTGTCCCATACAACCTAACTCTGGCAAGGTTAATGCAAGGCTGTGCCATACAACCTTAATGTGGCATGGTTAATATAAGGTTGTGCCATACAACCGTATTGTGGAATGGTTAATGCAAGGGTGTGCCATACAACCTTAATGTGACATGGTTGATACAAGGTTGTGCCATACAATCTTACTGTGGCATGGTTACTATTAGGTTGTGCCATACAACCCTACTGTTGCATGATTAATACAAGGTTGTGCCATACAACCTTACTGTTGCATGATTAATTCAAGGTTGTGCCACATAACCTTACTGTGGCATGGTTAATATAAGGTTGTGCCATATAACCTTACTGTGGCATGGTTAATATATTGTTGTGTCATACAACCTTAATGTGGCATGGTTAATACAAGGTTGTGCAATACAACCTTACTGCGGCATGGTTAATATAAGGTTGTGCCATACAACCCTACTGTGGCATGGTTAATACAAGGTTGTGCCATACAACCTGACTGCTGTGTCATGGTTAATACAAGGTTGTGCCATACAACCTTACTCTGGCATGGTTAATATAAGGTTGTGCCATACATCCTTAATGTGGCAAGGTTGTGCAATAAAACCTTACTGTGGCATGGTTAATATAAAGTTGTGCCATACAACCTTACTGTGGCAAGGTTAATGCAAGGTTGTGCCATACTACCTTAATGTGGCAATGTTAATATAAGGTTGTGCCATACAAACTTACTGTGTCATGTTTAATACAAGTTGTGCCATACAACCTTAATGTGGCATGGTTAATATAAAGTGTCATACAACCTGACTGTGGCAAGGTTAATGCAAGGTTGTGCCATACAACCTTAATGTGGCAAGGTTAATATAAGGTTGTGCCATACAACCTTAATGTGGCATGGTTAATACAAGGTGGTGCCATACAACCTTAATGTGGCAAGGTTAATATGAGGTTGTGCCATACAGCCTTACTGTGTCATGTGTAATGCAAGGTTGTGCCATACAACCTCAATGTGGCATGGTTAATACAACGTTGTGCCATACAACCTTAATGTGGCAAGGTTAATATAAGGTTGTGCCATACAGCTTTACTGTGTCATGTTTAATGCAAGGTTGTGCCATACAGCCTTAATGTGGCATGGTTAATATAAAGTTGTGCCATACAACCTAACTCTGGCAAGGTTAATGCAAGGTTGTGCCATACAACCTTAATGTGGCATGGTTAATATAAGGTTGTGCCATACAACCGTATTGTGGAATGGTTAATGCAAGGGTGTGCCATACAACCTTAATGTGATATGGTTGATACAAGGTTGTGCCATACAATCTTACTGTGGCATGGTTACTATTAGGTTGTGCCATACAGCCTTAATGTGGCATGGTTAATATAAAGTTGTGCCATACAACCTTACTCTGGCAAGGTTAATGCAAGGTTGTGCCATACAACCTTAATGTGGCATGGTTAATATAAGGTTGTGCCATACAACCGTACTGTGGAATGGTTAATGCAAGGTTGTGCCATACAACCTTAATGTGACATGGTTGATACAAGGTTGTGCCATACAATCTTACTGTGGCATGGTTACTATTAGGTTGTGCCATACAACCTTAATGTGACATGGTTGATACAAGGTTGTGCAATACAACCTTACTGTTGCATGATTAATACAAGGTTGTGCCATACAACCTTACTGTGGCATGGTTAATTCAAGGTTGTGCCATATAACCTTACTGTGGCATGGTTAATATTAGGTTGTGCCATATAACCTTACTGTGGCATGATTATTTCAAGGTTGTGCCATACAACCTTACTGTGGCATGGTTAATATATTGTTGTGTCATACAACCTTAATGTGGCATGGTTAATACAAGGTTGTGCAATACAACCTTACTGCGGCATGGTTAATATAAGGTTGTGCCATACAACCTTACTGCGGCATGGTTAATACAAGGTTGTGCCATACAACCTTACTGTGGCATGGTTAGTATATTGTTGTGCCATAAAATCTTACTGTGGCATGGTTAATACAAGGTTGTGCAATACAACCTTACTGCGGCATGGTTAATATAAGGTTGTGCAATACAACCTTACTGCGGCATGGTTAATACAAGGTTGTGCAATACAACCTTACTGTGGCATGGTTAATATTACTGCGGCATGGTTAATACAAGGTTGTGCCATATAATCTTACTGTGGCATGGTTAATATATTGTTTTGCCATACAACCTTACTGTGGCATGGTTAATACAACGTTCTGCCATACAACCTTACTGTGGCATGGTTAATATAATGTTGTGCCATACAACCTTACTGTGGCATGGTTAATACAAGGTTGTGCCATACATCCTTAATGTGGCATGGTTAATACAATGTTGTGCCATACAACCTTACTGCAGCATTGTTAATAGAAGGTTGTGTCATACAACCTTACTGTGTCATGGTTAATATAACGTTGTGCCATACAACCTTACTATGGCGTGGTTAATATAAGACTGTGCCATACAGCCCTATATTGGCATGGTTAATAGAAGGCTGTGCCATACAGCCTTACTGTGGCATGGTTAATAGAAGGCTGTGCAATACAACCTTACAACGACATGGTTAAAATAAGGGACCAATCAACATACAAGTTATGATATTATAGAAAATCATACTTTCTGGAAATTAATAAGGAAACAAAAACGCCCTTTATTTTATTCAAAATTGTTCTCCATTAGGTGAAAATGGTGTAGTTGGTAACTCATCGGAAGAAGGAAACTGAATGTGGTATCACTTACACTAGTATTCATAAACATGATAACGAGCACGGAGGCTAAATCTATAAACATGATAACGAGCACGGAGGCAAAAACCTCGAATACTTCACAGAGTTCGTAAAACCATGCGGTCGTTCTCTTATTTCTTTTTCAATCAAAATAGTATAGCTAGCATAGCAAAATAATGTAACCGTGACTGTAAGACAAGAATTAAACTACATGTTATACCATTTGTATTGCGGGTAAGAAAGGAAACAATCAGGTATACAACCTGTTAAGAAGAGAAACAATCAGGTATACAACCTGTTAAGAAGAGAAACAATCAGGTATACAACCTGTTTCTCGTATTGTACCATATCTGATATGCCAAAAAAGGCGATCCAGCCATTAAAGAGGAGCTTGAATGGCACTGTTGATAACATGGTGGACTGGAAATCAAGAGGACCCCGGGTTCAAGCATCAACGGCGCCATTATGTTTTGTCGGATCATCACCGGCGCCATTATGTTTTGTCGGAATGGTCTTTATCAATACACTTTCCCACAGCCCCGTCCGTCGGATAGGGACGTATATCGAGCGATCCTGTGTTTCTGAGTCCATCCTCCGAGCACGTTAAAGAACCATAGGAATATATTTCGATGGTAAGAGTAGGGCAGGTTTTGTGACTCTAACCTTGCTTACCAACATATAATGAAGAAGAAGAAGAAGAAGATTCTTTATTATGCAATAACCCTAACGAGAGTCATGAGCATAGCATCAATAATTACATTTATGATACAATTGTGGCATGGTAAGATGGCATACAATAGTACATATCATGATTTATGTAAATAAAAGTCTATTCAGGTACATAGTTATAATAACAAATTATAATAACAAATGACATCATATCTTACTGAAAGTTAAATTTGTGTTAGTGTTTGAGTTACGCTGTCATTTAAAAAACAAAACAAAAAAACAACCTTGCACGCACTTGTGCCAGGAATAGACGGCGTGACAGGCATATATGTTTAACATATATCATATAACAAATATTGATTAATAATCTCTACCTAACATATTCAAAATTTACACTAAGCATCGTGTATCGTTTTTCAAATGCTTTGTATACATAGATTGCTAGATTTCTTATCTCAGTAGCATTTTCACTTTTTATTAATTTCAAAATAATGTATTCTTTAGACAACATGCAATGCCATCAATCATAGCAAAACAACTGATATGATACATTCAAGCTGTAGCTTACCTACTCTACAAAACACATATAAAGATGAATAAACAATTAAATAATAATTTATATTCCAGATGATCTATTTTAATATTATAATAACGGTGATTCACTACAACAATTATTATTAGTGTCAGGTGAAAAAACATGATGTATAACTGAACCCGTGACAGAAAAATGATGTATACAAATTTTGAAATTTTACGCAAAATTATTTCACCAGTTTACATCAATGTGCAATCAAAGTAACAAGTGTATGTACCAAATGTTATTAAATTACATTAGATTTATTAATTAAAGTAACAAGTTTATGTACCAACTTGTATTAAAATACATATAGATTTATTAATTAAGTATTAATTTTACTTCAAATAATTTTTGGAAATGATCATGTTTTCTTAATTGGTGCAATATAATCACTCTATACCCAACTATGATTTTATTTTTTATTTTTTTATTTTTTTATTATTATTAATAATGATGCAAATATGCGCAAGTTTTGTAGAAAAACTAGCGGGACGCCGCGATTTAAAAAATAAATAAATCAAGATTGCCATAATTATGTCCCTTTAATATTGACCAATCAGTTTCACGGACCTTCATTTCAAGATAGGCATAACAACATGAATAATACGCTGATAAAGCATGTGGATAACACGATTTATTATATACTGCCTGTCAGTAAACCACTATTAACTCCATATGTGTATGTAGTTGGATTATTCGCCAACCATTTGGAACAAGAGATCCATGACCTTGAAACGCTCTTTTGAAGATCTGAACAGCTAGATATTGGAACGGTATCGTAACTTTTTATATGTTTGTCATTATTTGGAGGGGCAGCGTTTGTTAATCATTTAGGCGATATTTGGAGGAGGCATGTTTGAAGTCTAAGCAGCCCTTACAGTTGTCAGAGTAAATATTTTTCAGAGTAAATACATTTTAAGTATTTCTCAAATGAAAATCATTCCTGTAAAGTTTCATAAAAATCTTCAAGTAGTTTCACAGGAGTATTGCCACAAGGTTTTCCTATATAACTCTGTGTAAACAAAGATGGCTGCTGATGGCCATGATTGATGTCAATTTATTTGTTTGTTTAGGACCAACTTCGTGCTATGACAGCCATGTTGGTAAAGGTACCAAATCAATAACACATGGTAACTACAAAGTTGTAATTGTAAACTCTATTTTTAGTTGTGGTGGCCATCTTGAAGTTCAGGCCAGCCTGAAGTTAGTTAGGACCAACCAGACATCAAGGGCAACATTCCTGTAAAGTTTCATGAAAATCCATCAACTAGTTTCTAAGGAATAGTCGCCACAAGCTTTCCCTATAGAACTCTATGTAAACAAAGATGGTCGCTGGCAACCATGTTTGACATCGAATCGAAAATAATTTTGGTTATATTCAGCTACATGTCGTGCCAGTCATTTTGGTAAAGGTTCCAAATCAATATCACTTACGTTTTTTGAGAAGTAGTCGCCACAAAACTGCATTTGTAAAATCTATTTTTAGCCATAGCGGCCATCTTGAATTTCCGGGGAACCTGAATTTTTGCTGTGACCAACTAGACATCAAGAGCAACATTCCTGTGAAGTTTCATGAACATCTGTCAAGTAATATCTGAGGAGAAGTCGCCAAAAACAATGCCTATATAACTATTTAAACAAAGATGGTCGCTGATAACGTCAAATCAAAATGATTTCGATTAGGACCAACATCATGTCATGATGATCATTTTAGAAAAAGTCCCATCTTGGATTTCACATCAACTTGAATTTTTGCTAGGATCAATTAGACAGTATGGGCAACATTCCTGTAAAGTTCCATAACAATCCATCTAGTAGCTTTAAAAGAGTAATCGCTGCAAGTTTTTACTATATAACTCTATGTAAACAAAAGATGGCCACTGGCAGCCATGTTTAACGTCGAATCAAAACAATTTTCGACAAGGACCAACATCATGTCATGCTGATCATTATAGAAAAAATTCCATATCAATCAATATCACTTATATTTTTCAAGAAATAGTCGCTACAGACAGACGGACGGACGACGGACGCCGCACCACGGCATAAGCTCTGCTGATCTGTGATTTAACACTTAAATTACACATTTAAATAACTGGTATGACACAGTATTGAACTAGTTTGACATAACACCTAAGCAACTGGTTTGACATAAAACTTAAATAACACATTTAAATAACTGGTATGACACAGCATTTAATAACTGGTATGACATAACACTTAAATAACACATTTTGTTTGTACGTCATGTTCAACACGAGTAAGGTTATATATGACGGTTGATTTTTTGTGGTGGAGGCAGACCACCCACTTTTCCTGGGTAGAACCAAGACTGTACACCTCCCGCCAAGAATCGACACTTCCTCACTTACAAGTCGAGCTCCCAGTGGGATTCAAACCCGCAGCGGTGGGAGGCGAATGTTTACAACACAACACAACACAAGGTCATTAACCATTCAGCCACATAGATGCTATATTTAAATAACTGGTATGACATAACACTCGAATACCTGGTTTGACATAACACTTTAAACATTGGTATGACATAACACTCGAATAACTGGTATGACATAACACTCGAATAACTGGTATGTCATAACACTCGAATAACTGTTATGACATAACACTCGAATGACTGGTATGCCATAACATCCGAATAACTGGTATGTCAGAACACTCGAATAACTGGTATGACAAAGCATTTAATAACTGGTATGACATAACACTTGAATTATTGGTATGACAAAGCATTTAATAACTGGTATGACATAACACTTGAATAACTGGTATGACAAAGCATTTACTAACTTGTATGACATAACACTTGAATAACTGGTATGACATAACACTTGAATAACTGGTTTGACTTAACACACACATAACTGGTTTACCATAACACACACAGAATTGGTTTGACATAATACTTAAATAACACATTTAAATAACTGGTATGACACAGAATTTAATATCTGGTATGACTTAATACTTAAATAACACATTTAAATAACTGGTATGACGTAACACTTGAATACCTGGTATGCCATAACACTTGAATAACTGGTATGACAACACTCGAATTACTGGTATAACAACACTCGAATAACTGGTATGACATAACAACACTTGAATAACTGGTATGCCATAACTCTTGAACAACTGATATGACATAACACTTGAACACCTGGTATGCCATAACACTTGAATAACTGGTATGCCATAACACTTGAATAACTGGTATGACATAACACTTGGATACCTGGTATGATATAACACTTAAATAACTGGTATGCCATAACACTTGAATGAATAACTGGTATGACAACACTTGAATAACTGGTATAACAACACTCGAATAACTGGTATGACATAACACTTAACTGGTATGAATAACACTCAAATAACTGGTTTGAAATAACACACACGTAACTCGTTTGACATAACACATAAATAACTGATTTGATATAACATATAAATAACTAGTTTGACATAACACTTAAAAAACACATTTAAATAACTGGTATCACACAGCATTTAATAAATAATATGACATAACACTTAAATAACACATTTAAATAACTGGTATGACAAGGCATTTAACAACTGGTATGGCATAACACTTGAATAACGGGTATGTCATAACACTTGAATAACTGGTATGCCATAACACTTGAATAACTGGTATTGCAAAGTATTTATACTGGTATGACATAACACTTGAATAACTGGTACGACATAAGAATAACTGATATGACATAATTCTTAAATATATGGTATGACATAATTCTTAAATAACTGGTATGGCATAACACTTGAATAACTGGTATGACAAAGCATTTAATAACTGCTATAATAACTGGTATGACATAAGACTTGAATAACTGGCATAGCATAATAGTTGGTATGACATAACATTTGAATAACTGGTATGGCGAAGCATTTAGATAACTGGCATGGAAAAGCATTTAAGTAGCTGGTATGACATAACACTTGAATAACTGGTATGCCATAACACTTGAATATCTGGTATGCCATAACATTTGAATATCTGGTATGCCATAACACTTGAATAACTGGTATGACAACACATAAATAATTGGTGTAACATAACACTTGAATAACTGATATGATATAACACTTGAATAGCTGGTATGCCATAACACTTCAATAACTGGTATGACATAACACTTGAATATATGGTATGCCATAACATTTGAATATCTGGTATGCCATAACACATAAATAATTGGTATGACATAACACTTGAATAACTGATATGATATAACACTTGAATAGCTGGTATGGCAAAGCATTTAGATAACTGGCATGGCAAAGCATTTAAATAGTTGGTATGACATAACTCTTGAATAACTGGTATGACATAACACTTGAATATCTGGTATGCCATAACACTTGAATAACTGGTATGACATAACACTTGAATAACTGGTATGACATAACACATGAATAACTGGTTTGACATAACACTTGAATAACTGCTTTGACATAACGTTCACAAATTCAGTATGCCAATGTTGCTTTATACGTCAGATCGACCTTTCATCTAATCAATATTCATGAGAAAATCAACTAAATTCAACCAATGAAATCACGCGTTTCATACGCACTTCAGATGTTCGAGTGAACTGAACAAACGAAAATCCACATAAAACATACACATAGATTTATATCCGAATAAAGATAAAGCATTCGTGTGTTGTTGCTGTGCATTGCACGATCAATTCAAAGAAATGCACTTAATGGCATGTTTTACATCAAGAATACGAAGAAAATCATGGGCGCTGTCATATAGATCTATTCTACCGAGATTATTACGTCATTACATGTTCTAAATAGTAAGTCATAGTACGTCTGGTCCGCTTTTGAAAGCGATGTCGACTATTGACCCGCGGGTGTAATTTTTGTGCGGGTTCAATCCCACGAATCGGTACAATTTCTTTTCCAGTAGATATTCAATAATGGTTGGTGTTTGTCAACGCAATTATTTTGTGTTGTTTAAGCTAAAAGTTACGGACATTGTCTCTTTCAATACCGAGCGTAGACTGCTCCACAGCGTTTTTCTGAAACGCGACATGTGCAGTGAAGCAGTCTCTACCGAGTAGGCTGAAATCTGATTGGCTAATCGTAAGGTCAATCTGACGAGACCTCCAATGCAGTGTTGTCAGATTCTTAGTAGTGTAGAGTATCGTAGCGTGATAAAGGGTCTGATTTTAATGAGATTGGTTAAAATTGTGATTTTTGAGGGTTTAGCTTATATGGAAATGAGTATGAATATTTGCTTATATGGAAATGAGTGTATGATTACACTATTTTGGCATCTCAGTGTTTATAATTTTAAATGTTTCAGTCCATTAGAAGATGAACGATCCCCACTTTTCTGTAGATTGTTGGCACATGGGTCATTTTTCCTATTTTATGACATACACAAAACAAGAGTGGATGTGTAACACCTGTAGGGTTTCCACATATTTCGTCAACTGTTCCATTTTACGTGTTAATAGCATAGTATGTCTATAAACATGATGCAATGTCTTTATTATAATACGTTCTTTCGTTTCTAAGCAGTTCTAAGCAGTTTTTAAGCTAACAGTTGTCTCTCACATACATATATGTTTATATATACAGGCGTTCACGATTGAGCATGGAATTTCGTTCATACTGACGCAATGTCATCGCGTGCTCAACTCCGCCCCATTCCTCGCTGGCTGAATGTAAAGAGAGATAAAAATATCGGACAGGGAAATCAGCATTCAAGGACGACAGTCAACCACAAAACACAAAAACAAACACGCAAACAGACAAACGAGAAGGCAAAAGTAATAAAAAATGCAAATGACATCACAAACACAAAAGGGTTGACAATAGGGCTACTGCCTTGGAACGGTCAGTGGCAACAAAGGCCACTGGGGGTTTAAACCGGTTCTAGGGTGCACCAAACTTCACACTTACCCTACTGTCATCCCGTTAAAACAGGACAGTGTAAATAACGAAATCCCCGCTATGATCTATTACTAATCTCTAACCAACAAGGCAGCATCAATAGGCAATATAAGTAAAACACAAATATGCTCGTGTATATATAATACAAAAAAAACAATAGCCTAGAAAGCCACAATGAAGGTACTCAATGACTTGGCAGAAGCCAGAGCAACAAGAGAAAAAAACATTAAGGGCACACGAGTGTGAAAATAAATCTCGATTTGAACGGCGGAGATGTGCTTTAGGCATATAAACCAGCCAGCTTTACAGTAGAATTGCTCGAGAGATATACCTTGAATATGCTATTTTGAAAGTAGTAAGTTCCATCACTGCTGGGGAAGCCCGAAGTTATTTTCACAATCCACAGCATCTAATAGCGAAAAGGTGAATTGTACTCAGTGTCGATTTTTGTCACGTGAGACTTGTAGGCGAGTGGGAGGTGTCACCTAGTTTCAATTCACTGAGTACTTTCATTTTATTGGACGGCGTCATCGGTTGTTTATATGTCTGACGCTTCAAACATCCATTGACGTAATCGATGTAATTCCATGCTCAATCGGGAACGACTGTATGTTGCTAATATTTGCTGTCTTTGGTCACATCGTGTAATATATTATTTCTGATCTTGTGTTACATTTCCTCTTACTGCATATATTAATGCCTGAGATGTAAATAAAGTTCTGTTCTGTTCTGCAATTACTCCTCAGTCAAGTGATGCATGTTTAACCTTCAACGACACCATGTTTGTATAATAATGTGAAACTGCCTTGTGTTAATAACTGTTTAAAAATTGCCGTCCTTAAATTACACATTTATACATTTCGTCAGCAACTAGCCTATTTCCAACGAGAATTGTATTGACAATTTAAGAAATTGTTGGTGTGACAATTTAACAAAAGTCAGTGTTACGGTTGTAGTTAAAATATATTACTTCCCAATGCTGTCCCCTTCAGTATTCTCGAAAAACTTTTCGCCTTTGCCACTCCCTTCATCCCTGCGTGCTTTTTGAAGCTATGATGTATTCTTACAGATCTCGGGTACGGGACCACATTCCTTAGGTTTCCGTGCACAGCAGGCAGCTTTTGTTTGGACACGGTTGGTTTGGATACAACTTTAGAAAGAGATCTTGTATTTGAACCTAAACCACCATTCCCTGACAATAGCTGCCGACCGTTACTGGTAGGCTGCCGAACTTGGTGTGTAGGGTAAATGGAACTAGGGTTGCCCGTTATGAATGGATACGCTGTATGCACTGGCGCCGGTCCAGCAACAAATGCTTGTCTGTTGGGTCCAGCAACAAATGCTTGTCTGTTGGGTCCAGCGACAAATGCTTGTCTGTTGCTACCAAAAACGCCGTCGGCCAAGTAGGGTCTATAGAAAAGGTTGTTAAGCTGGTAAAACGAGTTTCCGATTCCAATAAAGGGACCAGCTTGCTGTGTCCATCTATTGTTAGTGAACCAAGACTGTGCCTTCACCAGATACAGACAGAGTGGGGCTATACACATCGCATAAACACACATTCGTATTATGGCTCTGAGAAAATCCATCCCTGAAAATATATAAAAACGTGCGCAAATGAAAATTTTACATTTTTATCATAATGTATAAAAAAAATGCCGTCACAACCATGATAGCATCACTATCATTAAAAGTTGTTGCGACTATGCTTGATTACCGATGCTTCTGCTACTCCTTCTCGACCACAAAATGAAACGTTGTTTCGGCTATGCTTGGTTGCCGATGCTTTTATTATGCGGCTGCGTTGGCCTCGCACAATGTGGGATAATTAATAAATGCAGAGTTGGTAAAATTATCACTGTGTTCCTCGATGTATAAGTAAGCAAGTAAGTAAATAGTTTATTAAAGTGACATGTGCATGTACAATTCAAAATCAAACATTTATGAAATAATTGTAAGTCAAGTCACTATCTATAAATAATAATATTAAGGAAATCACATGATATAAATATCAATTATTATATAAATTGAATATATCAATAAATAAATAGTTCAGTGGATATTAAATATGATTGCAAATGTATAGCAATGACATTATAATTGATGTTATTATATAACCTATAAATAGACGCGTTTTCATTGGCTAAAAAGTAATTTTTTAGAAAAAATATCTAGCGATATTGACCTGTTTTTTTGATATTGACCTGTTTTTTTGATATTGACCTGTTTTATATAATTGTTTTTTTGATATTGACCTGTTTTATATAATTGTAAATTGAGGGTTATATAATAAAACAGTTATGGACTTTTCAGCTGTTATACATGATGTTGATATGTACCAAAAAATCATTATTGACCTCGGCTATCGCCTCGGTCAATAATGATTTTTTTGGTGCATATCACATCATGTATAACAGCTGAAAAGTCCATAATTGTATAATATGTAACAGTATAAGTTGAATTGCGTCTCTTCAGAAAAGCTTTAAATAAGTATTTTGCAACTTTCCTCTGATGATTAAGCATAATAAATTTAAGTTTCTCGTTCTTATCAAAAGTTGAGAGTGTCTGCTATGTAGAGTAGTATATGTACATGTATTTTAAAGGATAAAAAACATGAACACTATTGAGAGACAACTTCAACAATGTCTCAATAAACTTCATACCTCGTCTTATGAAAATGGGTTTAAATTTTCTAAATCTAAAACTTATTGAATGCACTTTTGTCAACTACGTAAACATCATGAAGACCCTCATCTAACACCGGATGGGTCACCAGTAACCAGTAGTGGATGAGACACAATTGCTTGGTCTTATTTTCGACCGTAAATTAACGTTTATACCACACCTTAAATAATTGAAAGCCAAGTGCCTTAAAGCTCTTAATGTACGTAAAGTTGTTGCAAACACTAATTGGGGAGCGGATCGTAAAGTACTTTTACAACTTTATAGATCCAAGCTGGACTACGGCTCAATAGTATATGGATCGACTCGCAAGTCATACTTGCATATGCTCGATCCTGTACATAATCAAGGATTACAACTCGCCTTAGGTGCCTTTCGTACATTATCATATGTTGAAGCTAATGAACCATCACTATTTCATAGACGTGACAAATTAGCCCTTCAATATTCCATTAAATTACAATCTAACCCTTCAAACCCTTCGATACAGTTTTTAATCCTAGTTATGAACCTCTTTTTGATCGAAAACCGAAGGCCATTCGACCATTTGGTCTTCGTATTAAACCAAAATTAAGAGACACTGAAATCGACCTAAATTTGATTGCCAAGTACAAAGTACCACAAATTCCACCGTGGACTTCGGAGACATCAACAATTATTGTTAATCTTTGTAATAGCAACACATCCAGTACAGACCTTTCTGTCTCTCAAAGCAAATTTAATGAAATTAAATCGAAATACAGTAACTTTCAACATATATGCACAGATGGTCCTAAGGATGGAGATAAGGTAGCTGCAGCAGCTGTTGTTCACAAACACAGCATAAAGAGCCGACTGCCTGTCAAGGCCTCTATCTTTTCAGCTGAAATTAAGGCAATTGAACTCGCCTTAAACTATATTCAGGAATCTGATGATGACCTTTTTGTAATATTTTCTGATTCCTTTTCATCTCTTCAAGCCCTGGGTAATATGAAACATGATAACCCAGTCGTGCTTCAACTTTTACAAAAGTACAATTCTCTTATAGTCGATAATGTTATTATTTTCAGCTGGCTTCCAAGCCATGTAGGAATACGTGGTAATGATAGAGCTGATAGTGCTGCTAAAGCATTAGGTTTACATATATCTAATTCAAAATTACCTTATACTGATTTTAAAAGATGTATTAACATATAATCGTAACTCTTGGCAAACCTCTTGGGATTTGTCAGTTAACAATAAACGCCATTCAATTAAACCGTTACTCGGAGAATGGCGTTCTTCTGGTAGACCCATTCGTCGAGAAGAAGTTGTCCTAGCCCGGTGCATATATATACTCATTCATATTTATTACATGGTGAGCAATTACCAGAATGTATACCTTGCTTTGCACCGTTAACGGTGAAACACATCTTGTTGGAATGTGTAGACTTTGATCCTATGCGTCAAAGGTACTACAATGGTAATACTATGAAAGAGTTATTTGAAACTATAGATTTTAGTCTTGTTTTAGATTTCCTGAAAGAAATCAGACTATATAAATCATTATAATATGTTCTTATATATATTTACTTATTTATATACCCGTTGACGGGCATTTCTTGATTTACATATATAGTTTATATTACTGCCATATCATCCCTTATTTGTAAATAGTTTTATCTTTATGTATTTACATTATTTTTTAATAACTACTTCATTTCTTCATCTTTTATCTGTTTTTGCCCACAATATGACCTATTTATGTGTCGACGTGCCGTAAAACATCATTCATTCATTCATTCATTTCTTCATCTTTCATCTGTTTTTGCGCACAATGTGACCTATTTATGTGTCGACGTGCCGTAAAACACCATTCATTCATTCATTAACGATAACAAATTTATTGTCCACTTATTGAATGTAAAAGCTAAATGGAAAACACATGTTGGAATCACCAAACATAATATGTTAAAGTAATATTAAAATGTCCACGTATTTAATATAAGTTCTTCACTGGATAACCAGATATCACTTTCTACAACTGTCACAATGTTGCACTCACCAGTCATAAACGTATTCAATAATATTGAAAGGGATATCCAATGCGCGAGGTATTCCTCCGTCTTAAAAACGAATTCTAATCCTAAAATCTTAAAGTCTAATATCGCTGTCTTCAACTTTGAAATAGATATTTTAAAAGATTTCTGTCGACAAAACTTCGACCAATAAAAACGCATGTTACAAAACTTATCAGGTAGGCGGGGCTGTGAAAATGTAGCCACTGGTTATGAAAATAGTGTGTACATCTTTATTGTTCATACAGGATATTAAGATACTAAGTTTATTCTAGGTTGTATAAGTGTCTACAACTAACAATTAAATAATCAACTGTGAAGTTGTCTTGATTGCACTTGTTTTGTTAAACTGATTAATTGTCAGTTATCATAGCAGGAAGCCAGCTGTTACAATTAAGCCTAAGAGAAAATTATGTCACCGCTAAGAAATCAAAAGAAAAAAACATTAATTAGGATTTTAACCAGAATTTACTAAAAACAGTTTCTTTGTTAAATAAATTAACTGACATTTTATATATCAAACCTTCTAAATACCACTGAATTATAGAAAATAAATTTAACTGCCTATTTACATATATAACATAACATAATGTTAGAATAACATTAAACTACAAAACAGTGATACTTTTACCAACTCTTCATTTATTAATTATCCCACATTGTGCGGGCTCAACACAACCTCATAATACATGATGGAGAATCCGGGTAACGAATCGTATCATATCCTTTCACAATTCAAAATTCCTCAGTGACGAAATTTGGAATACCGGATTAATCATGTTTAATAAGTATCAGAATATGCATTCGAATAGGAACTACCGTGATGTGTGCTCAATGTGTGGGTTAGCACATATTTTTGGATACAGTCGTGCCATCAACATTACTTGCAATTTATGCCACCGGAAGGGACATTTTGCACGTGTATGTAAAACAGGAAAGATATTCAACCTTCTGAACGATCAGAACGTACAAAACAGCGCGACAGGAGTCGAATGACAGCATCCATCAACAAACAAATTGCCGAGTCTGTATTCCCTTTTCAAAGTGTGGACAACCAATTCTTAATTGAAAACAGAACTTAACCAGCTTCGCTAAATGCACGGAGTGCAGAAATAAACAGGATCAGCGCCCAAAACAGTATATTATGTATCGCAAATATTGGGCTTGGTGAACTTTCTGAAACTCTAATTAAGGAACGCGATGTATTACGGGAGAAATGAATGGTTACAAAGCCAAATGTAAAACCTTATCAAGGGAACTGGAGGAAGCATCGAATGTTATTCAGAGTAAACAGTTTGAAATAACCAAACACAATAGAACAGTTATTGAATTTAATACGATCTCAAGGAAATATGAAACAGAATTAACATTCCTAAGAGAAGAAATAAGCGAAATTTCGGCAATACACACATCTCTAGAAAAGGACTCAGTGATCAAGGATATGGACGGTCGCTTACATGAACAACTCCGTTGTCAGGTTAATTGACTAATTAATGGACAAAATGTTGTTGCTATTCACAGAAGTCAAAGTCTTTTCGACATCGAACGGCTAGAGAAAAAATAAATACTGAAAGACAATATAAAATCATGGAATATGAACTGGTCATGCCGCGGGATGAAATGTTTTACATGAACACACAAGTTTTATTTGACTTTCAAACAAAAATAAGACGTGAGCGAAAAAAGGAAAATCTACAAGAGCAAGAATGTTTACGAGACAATCCACCATGTCGAGGTAGGGGTAGAGGAGATCATTCCAACAACGCTAAACCACGCGGTTTAATGCCCGTCGCAGATAATACATTGATGTATTACAATAAGTGATTTATTTTGAAAACACAACCTACTTTAAATATATTGTATATTCGTGTAAAGCTGTTGTTTTTTTTAGAAAACTGTGACGAACATTAATTACTTTGTGTTATTACGACACTCATGGGTATTGTGGATTGATGTGTTTTACTGTTATAGTTAATGACTTGAGACAGGTATTGGAATGTATTGTTTTATGGAAGCATGATACTTTTGGTACACTACGGTGTTTTCGGTACTTGTAATGTTACATAATTTATATATTTGCCGTACCGGTCAACAAGAAATTTTATAATTGGTACATAACATGTTTCAGAATAACTGTGTCTGCTTATCTAATAATGAACTATATATGTCACATTTCTTTCACTATTTGAGCATAAACACTTTATAGGAATAAAGTAAATTTAGCGGAGGAGGTAATGTTATGCTCTAAATTTAAAGGTATTTTTTATGTTAAGAATTTCATTAACATTTCTTCTAGTCCTTCTCGACCACCAACGCGACAGCAGTACCATGAAACGATGTCGTGGCTATGCTTGGTTGCCGATGCTTCTGCTACTTCTTCTCGACCACCAACACGATAGCAGTACCATTAAACGTTGTTGCGGCTGTGCTTGGTTGCCGATGCTTCTGCTACTTCTTCTCGACCACCAACACGATAGCATTACCATTAAGCGTTGTTGCGGCTATGCTTGGTTGCCGATGCTTCTGCTACTTCTTCTCGACCACCAACACGGTAGCAGTACCACTAAACGTTGTTGCGGCTATGCTTGGTTGCCGATGCTTCTGCTACTTCTTCTCGACCACCAACACGATAGCAGTACCATTAAACGTTGTTGCGGCTGTGCTTGGTTGCCGATGCTTCTGCTACTTCTTCTCGACCACCAACATGATAGCATTACCATGAAACTGTATGCTTGGTTGCCGATGCTTCTGCTACTTCTTCTCGACCACCAACACGACAGCATGGGGTTCGTCCTTAACCAAAAACATGCGATCATTGATTCATGGGCTTCAGCCTTAATTAACAATTTGCCATCATTGATGCATGGGCTTCAGTCTCAGTTAGCAACTTACCTTCATTGATGCACTTACCTTCATTAATGCACGGGCTTCAACCTTAACCAACAACTTCCGATCATTGATGCATGGGCTTCAGTCAGCCTCAATTAATGACTTACCACCATTGATTCCATGGCTTCAGCCTCATTAACGACCTCAGTCTACTCAAAAACGCCTCAAACAGTAGTTCTGTGGCAATTTGATTTGGTTTGTACATTAAAAAAATGCAATACTGTTTTGATGGTTTGCTAAAGAATTTGCACAACAGCGCAGTCATTCTTGTCAAGGCCGCGTGTCTGTCTGGCATCAACAAGGTATTATACAATTATTAATTAGAAAAAGTCAGGATGCCTATGTTTAAATACATCATCACAGTGCAGTAAGTGCAAATCTATTTGAAAGAAGCCCTCGACACTCGTGATACCGAGGGTTACGCATAAGCAGGGTTACGCATACACACCACTTCGTATCGTTTGTGGGGCACTCTGAGTGCATACGTTTGTGGGGCTCTCTGTTTGCATACGTTTGTGGGGCTCTCTGTTTGCATACGTTTGTGGGGCTCTCTGTGTGCATACGTTTGTGGGGCTCTCTGTTTGAATACGTTTGTGGGGCTCTCTGTGTGCATATGTTTGTGGGGCTCTCTGTTTGCATACGTTTGTGGGGCTCTTTGTTTGCATACGTTTGTGGGGCTCTCTGTGTGCATACAATTGTGGGAATCTCTGTTTGCATACGTTTGTGGGGCTCTCTGTTTGCATACGTTTGTGGGGCTCTCTGTTTGCATACGTTTGTGGGGCTCTCTGTTTGCATACGTTTGTGGGGCTCTCTTTGTGGGGCTCTCTGTTTGCATACGTTTGTGGGGCTCTCTGTTTGCATACGTTTGTGGGGCTCTCTGTTTGCATACGTTTGTGGGGCTCTATGTTTGCATACGATTGTGGGGCTCTCTGTTTGCATACGTTTGTGGGGCTCTCTGTTTGCATACGTTTGTGGGGCTCTATGTTTGCATACGTTTGTGGGGCTCTATGTTTGCATACGATTGTGGGGCTCTCTGTTTGCATACGTTTGTGGGGCTCTCTGTTTGCATACGTTTGTGGGGCTCTATGTTTGCATACGTTTGTGGGGCTCTCTGTTTGCATACGTTTGTGGGGCTCTCTGTTTAAATGAGGACTACCTGGGAGGCCATTTCTTCTCCCAGCTATTACCAAACTGCATTACTCTTTTGTAATTAACCACGTCATATTATATCTATAATATCTGTCTTCTATTATACTTATGAGCCTCGATGATGATTTAAATGTTGTTATACATACCTCATATATTCATGTAAATGTGAATTGAGTGAATAAAAGATATTGTATTGTATTGTTTGCATACGTTTGTGGGGCTCTATGTTTGCATACGTTTGTGGGGCTCTCTTTGTGGGGCTCTCTGTTTGCATACGTTTGTGGGGCTCTCTGTTTGCATACGTTTGTGGGGCTCTCTGTTTGCATACGTTTGTGGGGCTCTATGTTTGCATACGATTGTTGGGCTCTCTGTTTGCATACGTTTGTGGGGCTCTCTGTTTGCATACGTTTGTGGGGCTCTCTGTTTGCATACGTTTAAAACTTTTAAATCACAATAAAGCATTGTA
The DNA here is from genome assembly GCA_037043455.1 of Cyrtodaria siliqua. NCBI lineage: Eukaryota > Metazoa > Mollusca > Bivalvia > Adapedonta > Hiatellidae > Cyrtodaria > Cyrtodaria siliqua. Next base: position 144,189 of record JAWPHD010003123.1, on the reverse strand, counting down.
TATTTATTACAACGAACATCAATGTAAAAACTAGATTTTTTATGCACGTTTAAATGAAACTTTTCCTTTTCTTCTTTTTAACGATACTCATTATTAAACGATTTATAGACAAACCTCGTTAGCAATCTATTATTACTCTATTATTAAACCTTGCGCCTATCAGACGTTACTTTTCTAAAAACAACACGAAATACGAAAACATTAAAACACACATTTATTTTGACAGAAAGACGGAGTCCTCTAATTAACGAGTCCTCCGGCTTTTTCTGAAGATAGAGGGCGTACACACGTATTACGTGCGGCAACAAGTTCAAATACACGGTCTCAATCGTCAGTACCATATTATAACCGCAGACACAGTACAAGTGTTTCGCGTTCGAAAGAAGGTGTGTCTGTATAAGCGTTTATTTATCCTCGCTGTATTGCACTAAGCATTTTAGCGAGCAGACCTGGGTTTAAAGTATCATCCGAAGGACTGGTAAGGTAGGAAATACTTGAAATATTTCGATAATTCAAATTAATCGAAAGAAGGCGTTTCCCATTTGCCTTTAAATATACAAGTCAACCACGAGTCGCTTAACCTTGACACCAATGAGAGCATAAGTGTGGGCAGGTTTACCCCTGTTGCTATAAATAGCGCAGAGATAACACGTGCGAATACACCGCTGTAGGATGAAACGGACAAGTTCAGATTACGTTGTGCTTTAATGAACATGCAGGGTTTGGTAACGAAACGTGTAAATAAACTGAAAACTGAGGAGTTAAAATATATATTTGAAAACAACGATATTATTTTATTTACTGAAACTTGGACCAATGAATTCTCAGAACTTAGCGTTGACAATTTTGAATATTTTGTATTAAACAGAACTGACGATAAGGAAACGAGTAAACGAAACTCGGGTAGCATAATTGTCTACCTTAGAAATGATTATGTTACAGATGCAACTCTTATTTTTCAGAGTAATGATGATATTGTATGTATTAAGATTGACGGTAAACATTTTGCATTACAGAATGACTTATTTGTTTGTTTGTGTTACGTTGTTCCAGACAACGATAATAGCAGACAGTCTGTGATTGATACGAATATATTTGACAGTTTGATTGATTTTATTGCATGCACTTATTCAAATAATGAAACTGGTTAAAATTTTGTCTTGTGTGGGGACATGAACAGTAGAACGGCCGAATGTGCGGATTATGTTGCAGACGATTACGGTATTCATATGCAATTTTTACCTGATGATTACTGTGATGATCATGAAATAAAACGTTATTATCGAGATAAAGGTAGGGTTAACAATAATGGTCATTATCCTTTAGATTTATGTAAACAAACTGGCTTACGTATTATGAATGGACGTGTTAGGAAATATAGAGGTATTGGTAATTATACGTTTGATGGGAATGTTGTAGTGTAGTTGATAATGTTGTATGTACACACAACTTGTTTCCATTTGTAACGGAGTTCGATATTTCACAGCCGAATATTTTAACTGACCATTGTTTAATTTCCTTTTGTTTTGAATTTGAAAAACTAGTTTGTACAAACGAATTTGTAGATAACGATTACCTTAGAGTAAAACATAAATACACGTGGAATATTGAGTTAAAATCTGAGTATGTGTTTAATAGTTTATTTGCGTCTCGTTGTTTACAATCAAATATGCATACATATATACATTATTTCATACATAAAACCTGAATTGTAAACACCATTCTAAAAGTTGTGCAACTAGACCATAAGACAAATATTCCTGCCGAATTTCGGGTTTGTAGTGCTAGCTGTTCTTGAGTTATCGCGAAGACACGCGATTTTTAGTGATTTTTTAAAAGTTTTGTTACCATGGCAACCACATTTCTTATGCGAATCTACCCAAAAGGGGAGGTGAACAACTACACCATGACACAAACATTCCTGCCAAGTTTCGGGATTGAAATTCCAGCTGTTCTTGGGTTATCGCGAAAACGGGCGATTTTTAGTGTTTTTTTTAACATGTTTTGTTACCATGGCAACCACATTTCTTATGCGAATCTACCGAAAAGGTGGGGGGGGGGGGGGGGGGGATGCATAACTAGACCATGACACAAACATTCCTGCCAAGTTTCGAGTTTGAAGTGTCAGCCGTTCTTGAGTTATCACAAAGACAAGAAGATTTCGGGATGGACCGACCGACCGACCGACATTTTTTTATTATGTGTTGTTACATGGCAACCACATTTCTTAAGCGAATCTTCGGGGTGGACTTCGGGATGGATCGACCGACCGACCGACCGACCGACCGACAGACAGACCGACATTTGCAAAGCAATATGCCCCCCTTTCGGGAAGGGGGCATAATTATAGTGTTTATATTGAGGCACAATGCGGTTTTAGAGCTAACATGGGAACAATAGACAACATTTGTGTGATACAAGGGCTTAAAACTAATTTTAATAATACGAGTAAACAATTGTATTGTGTCTTTGTTGATTTCACGAAAGCTTTTGATTATGTTGTTCATGACAACTTATGGTTCAAACTGATAACGTTAGGTGTGCGTGGTAAAATATTTAATGTTATTAAATCTATGTATACTTCTGGAAAATCAAGAGTGAAATATTGTAATGACCTCAGTGAGGGGTACACATGTTTGCTTGAAATAAGACAAGGGGAGTGTTTATCACCTTTTCTTTTTTCTATTTTTCTAAACGATATTGAAGATGATCTTATAAAACATGGTATTGAAGGAATTACAAGTAAATTAAACTGGGATATGTTTAAAGTATTTTTCATATTGTATGCTGATGATATTGTTATATTTGCAAATAGTAGTATAGATTTACAAACTAGTTTAAATTTGCTATCGGGATATTATAATAAGTGGAAACTTGTTGTAAATACATCAAAAACTAAGGTTATGGTATTTAAAAAGGGTGGCTCATTACCAAGAAATTTAACTTTTCATTTAAATGATAATGCATTAGATATTGTTAATAGGTTCAACTATTTAGGCATAGTCTTTACAACTTGTGGATCATTCACCGATGCACAGGCAACACTTGCAGGACAGGCTTTAAAGGTTATATTTAAAATGAACTTAAAAATTTACTGTGTTATCTTGCGAACACAGATTAGATTTATTTGATAAATTAATCACGCCAATTTTGAACTATTGGGCTGCTGTTTGGGATTTTACAAAGCTAATGCAATAGAGAGAGTGCATCTTAAATTCTGTAAGAATATATTAAGTGTAAAGAAGACGACGCAAAATGATTTTATATATGGAGAGTTGTGTAGAAAATTCTATTTACGTTAACGACATTTTATTATAATAAAGTACTGGCTCAAAATATTACATAGTAGTGAAAACAAGTATGTAAAAATAGTTTATGATACGATGATCAATGACATAACTGGTCAACCGAATAAATTAAACTGGGATTTACTTTTACGTGATATTTTGTGTAATATGGGTTTCCGTGATGTATGGTAAGCACAAAGTGTAGGACACGTTGAAATATTTTTGCTCGTTGTCAAACAAAGACTTCATGATAATTTTATACAAAACTGGCATAATAGATTGCAAGAATCAAGCAGAGCTTTATTTTATAAATGTATAGAGAATTTGAGATTTCAACCCAACCTAAATATGTGTAATATATCGAAATTTAGGCAAGCTTTAACTAAACTTCACGTTTCGTCACACAGACGACTTGAGATACGAGAGGGGTTCAATATATTCTGTCACTGGTATTCGGAGTTAACAGATACTGGAAATATAAAAAACTTCTTATTACAATCCTTCAACGTATTCCCCCTGAACAGATACACACTTTCGGAGTCGCGCTATCCATGACGTAAACGCAGCAAAGTAGTCTACCCTTGGTATACTGTTGAGTCACTGACATATTTTGGCACCAAGTGCACTTCTGGAAGCATAGCGTCTACCAGAGAGGTTTTTCTTCAGCAAAGGGAATAGGAAAAAGTCACAGGGACTAAGGTCGGGAGAATAAGGTGTGCGTTCAAGCTGTACCACTTTTTCTTGCTACAAGAAAGACTGCATAATTTTAGCTTTGTGAGCTGAGGCATTGTCATGAATCAGCTGTATGCCATTCAAAACTTTACTTGGGCGTTTTTTCTTGTAATTATTTTTGACTGCTTTGAGAACTTTGTCCTTGTAAAATTTGGCCGTGATGGTTTTTCCCTGTTTAAATGGAATTTGTACCACAGGGCCACTGCAATTAAAGAAAATTGCATACAAAACCTTTTAAGCGCTTTTGGCAATAACCGGTCTTGCCTGATTTTTACCCAACCACTGTTTATTGTTTATCCGCCGCTGGGGCTCAAAATAGAACACCCACGTTTCATCTCCAGTGAGCAACTCAGAAATTTTTCTAGGATGACAATTTTCATATTTTTTAAGAAGACTTTTAGCACATTTTAAGCCTTTGTCCTTTTGTTCAGTTGACAGCAAATGAGGAACCCATCTAGCACAAAGCTTCTTTAATTTCAAACAGTTGGTCAAAATATGATGAGTTGTGCCTTCTGAGATGGAAAGACTATTAGCTATCTTAGAAACTGTATATCGCCCATCTTCGTCTACCATGGCCTTCACAGCATCAATGTTCTCCTTTGTTGCTGTAACAACAGGCCTGCCAGGACGGGTACGGTCTTTAATGCTAAGTTTCCCCCCTTTAAATGTCTTAGCCCAACGAAAACCCGTTCTCAATGTCACGGCAGAACTGCCATGTACACGGCACAGTTCAGCATAAAACTCTTTTGCAGGTGCTTTTAAAGCAACCCTGGCTTTAATGTAAGCCCTAATTTCAATTTTTTCTTCACTTTTCATGACAGCATTGAAATATAGCCACTATACATGAGTGCGCATAATTCAACAATGGATATCTCCGTCAACTGTTATCGGATTAAACCTCTATTTTGCATGTACGTAGTTAGTGAAATCGCCTTCAAATGCACGAGTTTTCAGTGCGGTAATATAAGGCGGTTTCTACGGAAGCGCATTAGTGACAGAATATGTTAAATGCCCCTCGTAGAAGCTGGACGTTGGAGCAAACCAAATAGAACACTGGTTAATGATAGGAAATGTAAATTGTGCCAGTCTTTAGAAGATGAATTCCATTTTGTTTTAATATGTTCTTTATATACAGACATAAGAAAACACTATATTAAAACGTATTATTTCATGCGTCCGAATATGCATTTCTCTGATTAATTCTACATGTAAAAAGCAAATAAGGAATCTAGCTATTTTTATTTATAAGGCTTTTAATAAAAGAAATGAGTATCTTTTTCCAAATAGGTAATACGAATTAATGATGTAATGATATACATGTACTATTTATATATGCATTGCCTTGTATAGAATCAGTATTTCATTCAGATTGTATCACCTCCTCCACTGGATACACATACACTTAACTGTGTCTCCACTGGATACACATACACTTAACTGTGTAAAACTACTAAGTATACTATGCATTTGTACTATTTTGTTACATTGTCTGTCATGCCATTTTCATATATATATATGTACCACAAGGGCCTTAGTGCCTATTGGATTTTGAAATAAACTGTCTATATATCATATAAAAATATATAAATATGTGTGTTCAGCAATTAAACATACAAAACTTATATATATGCTACACAATTACAATAAACATTAATAAAATAAACAAACATTTGGCAAACACATATTTACCCTACCTGCGATTTATATATATCTCGATGTATGAGCAAAACAACAAATCCTTTCCTATCGAAAAACAAACAAACACTGCATCTGTGTAATCACTGGGTAACTCCCAAAACAGATATCCGATCTGAGCAATGTTCGACGATCAATACATTATAAAAATACATTATAAATTATGTCTAATTACCTTTCAAACGGGAGATTAATTAGTAAGAACAACGCGTAAACGCGCTACGAAAGTCCGCGCACGAAATATCTCTCGATTGAAGAAATGTTCGTCAACCAATAAATTATGTATAATTACCTTTTAAATGGGCGATTAATTAGTTAGAAGAACAGTAAACGTGCAACAAAGTTCTCTAGACATAAAGTCTAATTATGTAAACCTTTCAGACTGTTCTTCTGTGTAATAAATTTGAAAATCTGCAAATCTTAGAGTTTATACGAGAGGTGTTCGACGTATAATTGAACACTTTTGTTTAAGACGTTATTTTTCAGCGGAAGTGATTATCATAAAAAATGCGTGATTTAATGATGTGAAACTGTCATTTAGAACGTATGCATTTAAAAATAATCTCCAATTTCACACGGTTCTTTTTAAATTTCATTTTGAATTAGGTGTACACTATATTTTCCAATTTTAAACCTATATGTTTCTGATGCCGTGGAGTTTTACATTAAACCAAATAATTCCACTAAGTGCATATCATAATTGTTTAAAACTGTGTTAATAATTTAAATATGATCGTATGTTTTATTTTACGACAAAAAAATAGACGTTGAATTAAAAGCCCGACTTTTTACCGCAATATTGAGAAATTGACAGATAATAGGACAGTTTGCTCGTATGCCACTGATAATTTTATAAATTAACCAAAATAACTATTTTAATCATATTTTGTGATATAAAAAAATGAACAGTTATTGTTGATGTATATCGTATACTTTATAAAGATATCTTTGGTAAAAACTTATATTATTTTTATCATTATTTGCAAATTTGTGTGTTTTGCCCCTAAATTTTAAGTTATATAATTTTTCTATCTTTTCTTTTAAAACACTTATGAGATTTGTTTTTTTGTAATAGCAGAGAAAATAACAAAAATTCCTGCAGTTTATGTTTCGAACTAGAAGCTTTCGTACATTTAATCGTTTTCATAGTTGAATTTCATGTTAACTTTCGCTGAAATCTTGAAAATCGACAAAGTTCAAAAAAAATGCATATTACACTTTTTTACGTTCAGACATGGACATATCAGAATACTATATCCTTAAACGACATTTTAAAAGCATTTCTTTTAAAATTTGTATAGCAGTTATTTTTATAATTGAAGATTTTTGCTTCAAAATGTCATTCTCTACCCTTTTTCAAAAATACGGATGCAGCAACATTAGGAAGCACATAATATTGCATGTCATAATGTTTCATATCGAAGGAATCATTAGACTTGACATTAAAATCAACATATTTGGCGAGAATTTTAAGATAGTTGATTCAGTTATACAATGAAAGTGTTCAATTATAAGTTCCTCTCGTATAACCCGTGCAACACATTAATTGAATGTACTCCGCCGTCCTTTCATGTATGGAGCGTCAGTGCATGTTTTGGTTGGCTGGTGGCGACCGTCATTTAAACGCACGTTTTGAAAGTATCTTCTTCTTTTTTTCTTCAATCAATCATTATCTTTCACATGAAAAAAAACACATTCTAAACGTCAAAGATCTCCCAACATATGAACCATGTCAATTTAACCTCATACGCTCTTACTCTTAGTCACACTGTGTGGTTCCTGGAAAAGAAACGGTCCACAGCTCATCCTGGCTAAGGGGTAAAATGCCCCCGAATTAGTTTCATTTTAATTACTTGACATGTTCGTTAAAGGGAGTATCAGGATTTCCATGGGGGTCTAGGTGTCCGACTGAAAATTGACAAATATTAATATTTTCTATTCTAAATGTCCTAAACTTAATGAATGAGTCTAATTTGCAAAGAAATTCATTCTGCACAGTAATACGTGCTATCCTAGTAATACGTGCACACCAGGGTTAATTTCAACATTTCACGACCGATTCCGTCCTAGCTATATGGTGTTTTCAAAGTTTAGACATTAACGAAATTGTTCTAACATCATATTTTGATTTATAAACGTGTTTTTATCAAGAACTGGAATATTTTTATAATTCAAGATATTTCCAGAAAATGCTGATATACCCTCTATATAGGTTTTCACCATCATCTCTTTATTATACCCTAAACGGGTGCTATATGTCCGTCCATACGTACGGCCGTTTCACAAATAGTATGTAACTCTTCATACAGTTTCCATCCGATTGAAATGAAACTTGGTATACAGCTCTGACATGAGGTGGGCATGCGCATATTGTCGGACTTTCCTGTCTAACGATTTCATTGAGTTATGCTCCTTTTTCGACTAAGCTTATTTCTTATGTACCGTATACAGTGAGTGCATTGATATGTGCGCAACTCATCCTACAGTTTCTATCCGACTGAAATGAAACTTGGTATACCACTCTGATATGAATTGCACATGCGCATATTGTCGAGGCTTTACTGTGCGATGATTTTTCTTTCTTTGAGTTGTGCCACCTTTGAGTTGTGCCACTTTGTTTGACTTGGTTTATTTCTTATCTAATGTACATATATAGTGAATGCATTCTTGTGTGCACTCCTCCGATTGAATTGAAACTTGGTATACAGCTCTGACATGAGGTTGACATGCGCAGCTTGTCAGGGCTTTCCTGTCCGAAATGTATTGAGTTATGCACATGTTCCGTCTTTGCTTAATTCTTATATACGCATATAGAGTCATACTGTATATCAACTGTATATACGAAATGTAATTTTGTGCAGATTACTCCTTCTATACTTTACATCGGAAGGCAATAAAACTTGCTATACAGTACTGACATGAGGTGGACATCTGTATATGGTCTGGGCTCACATAAGTTTCTTAATTTATTTATGTCACAGGGCTAGAAAAATGTGCAGCCAGACCGGGGCTCGAACCCGGGACTTTCGGACTACCGTTCCGATGCTCTACCGACTGACCTAATCGGCCGGACAATGCAACTTCAATCTACCTGTTTGATATCAATGACCCGTGACACACTTCCCCTACAGACTGAATTTCCATTGGTACAGAGAATCATTTGCATGTTTCTCGGTGTTTACTCAGTCACTGTCCCCCGTTGGGCGCCAAATGTCACAGGGCTAGAAAAATGTGCAGCCAGACCGGGGCTCGAACCCTGGACTTTCGGACTACCGTTCCGATGCTCTACCGACTGAGCTAACCGGCCGGGCAATGCAACGTCAATTTTAATGACCCGAGACATTTATCATTGATGATGACTTGCCTTTACCCATAAAGTAGGTAACGGGTGTACATTAGTCGCCCCTAAATGGCGACGCTTTAGTTGTTTTACGGGCTACTGAAGTGGTGGCCAAAAAATATGAGCGAAAAATGGAGTGTCTACTATACAACATAATTTGCAGTCATCCTGCAGTTCTGCAGGTGACAATACTCATTTTGCATTTTTTTAAAAATATTTTGATTTCAATAGCTGGTGTGCCTGGAATGTTTGGAGCATAATGAACTTTTGTGTTGTTGCGCACGTAAACCCCAGATTGTATTGATGGTATTACGCCTGTCTGATGCTGCTATAATGCACAAAGGGACACTAATTTAGCCAAATAGTTGGAAAAGGAACACATAGATATGGGGAAATGGAACTTCCAAAAGTGGGATAACAGGAATACCCAATTGATGGGAAATGATACACCCGAACAGAAAAATATCACAAAGCGTGATACTACCAACCGCCTGGATGAACTATCGTAGGGAACGATGGAGAGAACTGTAACTAATGTTGTAATAACTTGTAGTTCAATCCATTTGCATATGTTTCTATGAATATTGTTATGTTGAATTGATGTATTGTAACATATCTGCAATAAAATATTATACATTAAATTAACTATCGGAGGAGTAAAATAACAATGATGAATCGTCTACACGTAAGCCACTTGAAACATACGTTGTTGCAACTGTTGCCTATGTGCAGATATGCTTACTCTACAACTGTTGCCTATGTGCAGATATGCTTACTCTACACAGAACATTATAACAGAAGCAAGAACATTTACATATGTCTAATTATTCTAATACTCTAGGTCAAAAATAAAAAATGGTTTCAAGGCGCAAATAGTTTCCATCGTGAAATAAAAACGTATTAAGTGGCACATGTCCCTTTTGCATATTTGTTTCGGAAACAACAATTTAGCAAATGTAACATGTTTATTTGAAGTTTGTTCAATGTTATGACATGTGCATGTTCTGATGGAATTTATGCCAATGTCATTGCCAAAATAATATGTTGATAAGCTATTTAACAACGATTCAATTTGTTTACCATTAGTTACCATTAATTACTTAATTACAAATATGTTGCGGCAATGATATGCTAAGTAGAAATATTAAGGTCATGGATAGAAAATAAAACTGTCAGAATATAACCTGCGCGTGAACGATGGCCATCATAATTATGTAAGGCATGTACTTATTATTAACGACTATTATAATGTGACATTTGATACATTCAATTCGTCAAATTTCTTTTTAGAGGCTTAAACTTTATAATGATGGAGTACTGTGAGCCAATTAGTACGGGTTCCATTTCGTTTCAATTTAGCTCACCTGAGCCGAAGGCTCAAAGTGAGCTATTGTGACCGCTTCATGTCCGTTGTCCGTCCTTCGTCCGTCCATCCGTTAGCTCTTGGTTAAACAACTTCTCCTTGGACAATTTTGACAAGATTTCACATGGATGATAATGAGGTCAAATTATTCCAAAATTATACAAACTTGGTCGCATTCAGTGCGACATCCAAGATAGTCGCCATTACCATATATGGTCAAAACCTTAAACAATCTTTTTCTCAAGAACCGCTGAACAGAATTTGACAGTTTTTATTTATAAATGAACCCTAAACTACAAAAGTTGTACAAACGAAGTTCCTCGGGTAAAAAATGGCTGTACCCCGGGGTTCCAAAGTTTGTACATGGAGATTTTACATGTTTTACAAAGACTTATATAGGGAATTTAAAATCTTCTTCTCTAAAAGCACAAGATGTAGATCTCTCATAAACTGTATGTAGCATTAGCTTATTGTCCTCTACAAAGTTTGTTCGAATGGTGACCCTGTGGTCAAATAATGCCACGCCCCGGGGGCACAGTTTTACATAAAATATTATAGGAATATCTTTTTAAAAACGTTATTCTCCAAAACTGCTTGGTCACTTTTAACTAAACTTCAGACGGATGATCCTTAGTTCAATAATTTTCTTCTTTTTTTAAATTAGGGCAACCCCACATCCAAGATGGCCGCCGTTGAAGGGTGGGTGTGGGGGAGGGTAAACAACATCTCAGAAACTGCACGACCAATTTTGACAATATACAAATGAGATCAATGCTATATCCAAGCCGGCTCTGCTGGCCATAGCGTATGGGATGGCGAGTTGTACGTCGTCAGTCGTACGTCCGTCGTTATTTTTTGCAATCCAATCTTTATCAAACTTTATCAGATTGTTAATATCAATGTTAGCTCGGACAAGTTTGAAAAACAGCCAAATCGGACCAGTAACACCCGAGTTATAGCCCTTGATTTGTTAAACATGCCATATTTTGCCTCGTTAAGTCGATAGAGCCTTCATTTTCCATCGGATCTTTACCAACTTAACCAGATTATTAATATCAATGTAAGCTCAGACGAGTTCAAAAACCAGCCAAATCGGACAAGTAACACCAGAATTATAGCCTTTGATTTAGTTAAAAATTGTATATTTTGCCTCGTTAAGTCGATAGAGCCTTCATCTTTACCAAGCTTTACCAGATTGTTAATATCAATAATAGCTTAGACAAGTTCGAAAACCAACCAGATCGGACCAGTAACAGCGGAAACCAGCCAAATCGGACAAGTAACACCCGAATTATAGCCCTTGATTTAGTTAAAAATTGTATATTTTACATCGTTAAGTCGATAGAGCCTTCATTTTCCATCAGATCTTTATCAAGCTTTACCAGATTGTTAATATCAATGAAAGCTCAGACAAGTTCGAAACCCAACCAGATAGGACCAGTAACAGTGGAGTTTTGTGCCCTTGAACTATTGAAAAATGCCAGTTTCAGTCTTGTGAAAACTCTAGCTCCTTCATTTTGTATTCAATTTTTCCCAAGCTTTGCTAAATTGTTAATATCAATGAAAGCTCGGACGAGTTTGAAAACCAGCCAAATCGAACCAGTAGACCCCTTTTCAATATTTGGTCATGTACACTGGAAACCCCAGGGGTCGTGGGTTCACATCTCACTGGAGGCATTTTTTTTTTCATAAAAAAACACCTTGGTTTATAGATTGAAGCTTTTTTTTTTTTTATTGTTGTTTTAAAAAAAAATAAAAAAAAAAATTATTTTTAGCCATATTCTTCTGCCTTGTGAACACTCTAGCACCTTCATTTATTGTTTGATCTTAACCAAACTTTCAAAGATTGTTAATACCAATAAAAGCTCGGACAAATTCGAAAACCAGCCAGATCGGATCAGTTACACCAGAGTTATGGCCCTTGCTTTGCTGAAAAATGTAATTTTCTTCCTTGTTATCATTCTAGCACCTTCATTTATTATTTGATCTTTACCAAACTTGCACAGATTGTTAGTATCAATAAAATCTCGGACAAGTTGGAAAACCATCCAGCGGGTCAGGCCCTTGATTTGCTGAAACATGCCATATTCTGCCTTGTGAACACTCTGGCACCTTCATTTATTTAATTTGTTTATGCCCCCACAGGGAGGCATATAGTAATCGCACTGCCCGTCCGTCCTTTCCTCGGAAACTACTGAAGGGAATTTTGTCAAACTTCACATAAATGTTCATCAAAATGAGAAGGTGTTTCGCGCGCAAGAATCCTGACTGTATCTAAAAGTTCAAGGTCACATTTGGAGGTCAAAGGTCAAAAACTCATGTCTCAGCCATTACTTAGAAACTACTGAAGGGAGTTGCGTCAAACTTCATGCAAATGTTCATCACACTCAGAAGATGTGTCGCGCACAAGAATCATGTCCATGTCTCAAAGGTCAAGGTCACACTTAGAGGTCAATTTAAAAAAATCGTGAACAAATTCATGTCTCAGCCATTACTTGGAAACTACTTAAGTGAGTTGCGTCAAACTTCACACAAATGTTAATCACAATGATAAGGGTGTCGAGTACAAGAATCATGTTAGTGCCTCAAAGGTCAAGGTCACATTGGAGGTCAAAGGTGAAACAATTCACGTCTCAGCCATTACTTGGAAAATACTACTAAGTGAGTTGCGTCAAACTTCACACAAATGTTCATCACATTGACAAGTTGTGTCCCACGCAAGATTCATGTCAAGGTCATAGTTGGAGGTAAAAGATCATTTTTTGTGTCAGCCGTTAGTAAAAAATACTGAAGGGAATTGCGTCAAACTTTACACAAATGTTCTTCACAATGAAAAGGTGTGTCTTGTGCAAGAATCATGTCAGTGCCTCAAAGGTAAAGTCACAGTAAGGCAGATGCTTTGCAGTGGGGGCATCCGTGTAGACACTTTTCCTTTTTTTTTTTTGTAAAAGATTTCGTTAAAAGATGTTTTTATTATTTTTTTATTTTTTTTTTATTTTATTTATTTTTTTCCTTTTTTTTTTTTTTTAATAACTGGTATTACATAACACTTAACTGCTATGACATAACACTCACATAACTGGTTTGACATAACAAACACATAACTGGTTTGACATTACACATAAATAACTGGTTTGACATAACACTTAAATAACACATTTAAATAACTGGTATGACACAGCATATAATAACTGGTATGATATAACACTTAAAAAACACATTTAAATAACTGGTATGACAAACCATTTAATAACTGGTATGACATAACACTTGAATAACTGGTATGTCATAACACTTGAATAATTGGTATGCCATAACACTTGAATAACTGTCATGACATATCACTTGAATAACTGGTATGACATATCACTTGAATAACTGGTACGACATAATAATTGGTATGACATAACACTTGAATACCGGGGATGACAACACTTTAATAACTGGTATGGCATAACACTTGAATAACTGGTATGCCATAACACTTGAATAACTGGTATGACATATCACTTGAATAACTGGTACGACATAATAATTGGTATGACATAACACTTGAATACCTGGGATGACAACACTTTAATAACTGGTATGCCATAACACTTGAATAACTGGTATGCCATAACATTTGAATAACTGGTATGCCATAACACTTGAATATCTGGTATGACATAACACTTGAATATCTGGTATGCCGTAACACTTGAATACCTGGGATGACAACACTTGAACAACTGGTATGACATAACACTTGAATAACTAATATGACAAAACACTTGAACAACTGGTATGACATTAACTCTTGAATATCTGATATGACATAACACTTCAATACCTGGGATGACAACACTTGAATAACTCCTACGAAGTAACACTTGAATAACTGATGTGATATAAAACTTGAATAGCTGACATGGCAAAGTATTTAAATAACTGCCATGGCAAAGCATTTAAATAGCTGGTATGACATACTGTTGAATACCCGGGATGACAACACTTGAATAACTAGTATGCCATAACACTTGAATACCTGGTATGCCATAACACTTGAATATCTGTTATGACAATACTTGAATAACTGGTATGCCGTAACACTTGAGTATGCCGTAATACTTGAATACCTGGGATGACAACACTTGAATAACTGGTATGCCATAACACTTGAATACCTGGGATGACAATACGTGAACAACTGGTATGAAATAACACTTGAATAACTGCAGATATGACAAAACACTTGAATAGCTGGTATGACAAAGCATTTAGATAACTGGCATTGCAAATCATTTAAATAGCTGGTATGACATAACTTTTGATTAACTGGTATGACATAACGCTTAAATAACTGGTATGCCATAACATTTGAATACCTGGTATGCCATAACACTTGAATAACTGCAGATATGACAAAACACTTGAATAGCTGGTATGACAAAGCATTTAGATAACTGGCATGGCAAAGCATTTAAATAGCTGGTATGACATAACTCTTGAATAACTGGTATGACATAACGCTTAAATAACTGGTGTAACAAAACACTTGAATAACTGGTTTGACATAACGCTTGAATAACTGGCTTGACATAACACATACATAACTGGTTTGACATAACACTTGAATAACTGGTTTGACTTAACCTTTAAATAACTGGATTGACATAACACTTAAATAACTGGTATGACATTTTAGCACTTATAGGGAATGTAGTCATACAGCCAAACAATCAGTGTTATTTAGATTTCTGAAAAACTTGGTAAAAAATTGGTGGAAAAATTATAAAAGCTGGATAATTAACAAAAAAGATATGTCAGAACATTTGAAGGTTGATCTAAAACGGATATGGGAGTCACCATTTTGAAAACTATGGCGACACAGTTCTAAATTACCATATATGGCAAATACGGCTAGTAAATAATTCTCCTCTCTTTTTGTTTAAAAGTGGCATTTTCACTAATTCAGTATGCTACTGTTGCTTTATTCGTCCGATCGACCTTTCATCAATCAATATTCATGAGAAATCAACTAAATTCAACCAATGAAATCGCGAGTTTCATATGCACTTCAGATGTTCGAATGAACTGAACAAACGAAAATCCACATAAAACATGTACACATAGATCTATATCTGAATAAAGATATAAAGTCTTCGTGTGTTATTGCTGTGCATTGCACGACCAATTCAAAGAAATGCACTAATTGGAATGTTTTTCATCAAGAATACGGAAACATGGGCGCTCTCATGTGTTTGGAAAATATATAGATCTATTCTACCGAAATTATTACGATATTACATGTTCTAAATAGTAAGTCATAGTACGTCTGGCCTGCTTAGCTCAGTTGATAACGAAGTCTACTATTGACCCGCGAGTGTAATTTTAGTGTGGGTTCAATCCCACGAATCGGTACCTTTTTTTGTACCGCTATTGAATCCGTCAAACAATCTTTCTTTTTTTCCAGTAAATATTCAATAATGGTTGGTGTTTGTCAACGCAATAAGTTTGTGTCTAAAAGCTAAAAGTTACGGACATTGTCTCTTTCAATTCACCGAGCGTGGACTGCTCCACAGCGTTTTACTGAAACGCGACATGCGCAGTGAATCAGTCTATACAGAGTAGGCTGAAATCAAATTAGCTAATCCTAAGGTCAATCTGACGTGACCTCCAATGCAGTGTTGTCAGATCCTTAGTAGCGTAGAGTCTTATTTTAATGAGATTGGTTAAAATTGTGATTTTTAGAGGGTTTTGCTTATACGGAAATGAGCGTATGAATATTTGCTTATGTGGAAATGAGTGTATGAATACACTATTCTGGCATCTCAGTGTTTATAATTTTAAATAGTACAGTCCATTAGAAGATGCATGACCCCCTCTTTTCTGTAGATTTGTTGGCACATGGGTCATTTTCTTATTTTATGACATACAAAAAACATGAGTGGATGTGGAGTGCCACATGTGTTACACCTGTAGGGTTTCCACATATTTCGTCAACTGTTCCATTTTACGTGTTAATAGCATAGTATGTCTATAAACATGATGCAATGTCTTTATTATAATACGTTCTTTCGTTTCTAAACAGTTCTAAGCAGTTTTAAGCTGACAGTTGTCTCTAACATACATATATGTTTATATATATGTTGTTAATATTTGCTCACACCGTGTAATAAATTATTTCTGATATTGTGTTACATTTCCTCTTACTGCATATATGAATGCCTGAGATGTAAATAAAGTTCTGTTCTGTTCTGCAATTACTCCTCAGTCAAGTGATGCATGTTTAACCTTCAACGACACCATGTTTGTATAATAATGTAAATCTCTCTTGTGTAAATAACTGTTTCAAAATTGCCGTCCTTAAATTACACATTTGTTTATACATGTCGTCAGCAACTAGCCTATTCCAACGAGAATTGTATTGACAATTTAATAAATTGTTGGTGTGACAATTTAACAAACTGTCGGTGTTACGGTTGTAGTTAAAATACATTACTTCCCAACGCTGTCCCCTTCAGTATTCCCGAAAAACTTTTCGCCTTTGCCACTCCCTTCATCCGTGCGTGCTTTTTGAAGCTATGATGTAGGCTGACAGATCTCGGGTACGGGACCACATTCCTTAGGTTTCCGTGCACAGCAGGCAGCTTTTGTTTGGACACGGTTGGTTTGGATACAACTTTAGAAAGAGATCTTGTATTTGAACCTAAACCACCATTCCCTGACAATAGCTGCCGACCCTTACTGGTAGGCTGTGCAACTTGGTGTGTAGGGTAAATGAAACTAGGGTTGCCTGTTATGAATGGATACGCTGTATACACTGGCGCCGGTCCAGCAACAAATGCTTGTCTGTTGGGTCCAGCAACAAATGCTTGTCTGTTGGGTCCAGCGACAAATGCTCTGTTGCTCCAAAAAACGCCGTCGGCAAAGTAGGGTCTATAGAAAAGGTTGTTAAGCGGGTAGAACGAGTTTCCGAATCCCATAAAGGGATCCACTTGCTGTATCCATCCATTGTTATTGAACCAAGACTGTGCCTTCACCAGATACAGACAGAGGGGGGCTATACAAATCGCATATACACAAATTCGTATTGTGGCTCTGAGAAAATCCATCCCTGAAAATATACAAAAACGTCCGTAAATGACAATTTTACATTTTATCAAGTTTTATATAAAAGATGCCGTCATAAACATGATAGCATCACCATCATTAAACGTTGTTGCGGCCATGCTTGGTTGCCGACGCTTCTGCTACTTCTTCTCGACCACCAACATGATAGCAGTACCATGACACGTTGTTGCGGCTATGCTTGTTTGCCGATGCTTATAGTATGCGGCTGTGTTAGTCCCGCACAATGTAGAATAATTAATAAATTCGGACTTTGTGAAATTATCACTGTATTGTATTTTAATGTTCCTCTATGTATAAGTAAGTAAGCAAGTAAATAGTTTATTGATATAGATATACAAATCGAACAGAAAAAGAAGCAATCAAGGACGACAGTCATCCACAAACACACATACAAAAAAAGAACAAATTTAAAGATGAATAAAAGGCCAAATAAGACACCACAAACACAAAAGGATTGACAATAGGGCTACCGCCTTGGAACGGTCAAAGTGATTCAAAATCAAACATATATGACATAATTGTAATTTAGCACTCGGCCCAATGGACCTTTAAGTCACTATCTATAAATAATAATATGAAGTAAATCACATGATATAAATATCAATTGTTATATAAATTTAATATATCAATAAATAGTTCAGTGGATATTACATATGATTGCAAATGTATAGCAATGCCGTTATAATTGATGATACAATAGGTTATGTAATAGTATAAGTTGAGTTGCGTCTCTTCAGAAAAGCTTTAAACAAATATTTTGCAACTTTCCTCTGATTATTAGGCATAATAAATTTAAGTTTCTCGTTCTCATCAAAAGTTAAAAAAAAGTCTCTGCTATGTAGAGTAGTATATGTACATGTATTTTAAACGATAAAAAATGTAATGTCCACTTATTACATGTATGTTCACTTATTGAATGTATGTTCACTTATTGAATGTATGTTCACTTATTGAATCTTATTGAATGTATGTTCACTTATTGAATGTATGTTCACTTATTGAATGTAAAAGCTAAATGGAATACACTATCACTTTAACATGTAATCGCGCATGTTAGAATCACCAAACATAATATTCTAAACTAAATATTAAAATGTCCACGTATTTAATATAGGTTCTTCACTGGATAACCAGATATCACTTTAAAAAACTGTCACCAAACATAAACGCATTCTATAATCTTCAGATGGATATCCAAATGCGCGAGGTATTCTTCTGTCTGAAAAACGAATTTTAATCCTGAAATATTAAAATCTTAAAGTCTAATATCTCTGTCGTAAACTTGGAAATAGATATTTTAAAAGATTTCGGTCGACAAAACTTCGACCAATAAAAACACATGTTACAAATCTTATCAGGTAGGCGGGGCTGTGAAAATGTAGCCCCTGGTTATGAAAATAGTGTGTACAGCTTTATTGTTCATAGATATATATTTATTTCCAATTTACAATAGGCTTAAATAGATACAACATACAACTTCACAAAGCATGGCAACATAGTAGGTATTACAAAAAATACATGTCCAACTATAAATATACAATATTAAATTAATAGTAACTCTTCTTCAAATTTTCGAACACTTGTTCTTTTTCAAGAAAAAGCACAGAAATACAACTTTTAAGTAAAATCCATCTTGTTGTTTAAATGGCTGACGTTATGATCATATCATAACGTCAGCCATTTAAACAACAAGATGGATTTTACTTAAAAGTTGTTTTTCTGTGTATCATAACGTCAGCCATTTAAACAACACGATGGATTTAACTTAAAAGTTGTATTTCTGTGCTTTTTCTTGAAAAAGAACAAGTGTTCGAAAATTTGAAGAAGAGTTACTATTTATTTAATATTGAATTAACTTCCTTTTGAAAGACTATACAGATATGAATATAAATATACAGTTTATCTTAACTGAACTGTTACAATGAGAGGGAGTATACATAACACTTCCTTACATAAATCAATTACAATTCATCATAGATATCCGTTGTTCAGTGAAGACAAGTTTTAACCCAGTTAATGAAAACATTTCACTGAAACTACAAGACACGCAGTCTCAGTAAATGAAAAAACTTTACTGACGGTCCGTATTACCAATGTGCTTGCATTCTTCACCAAGAAACGTTTCTAAGTAAAATGGTCAATACGCTTTTTATCATAATGATTAATGTATACATACGTATACAAACATGACATATAAGTTTACAACCATGACATATTACATACATTACATACATTACATACATTACATACATTATATTTAGAAATAGCTAATTTCTGTATAGTATTCGTTTCGTAAATTAAATGCTCTTAAAACAAAGGTATACAGTTTGCGAATATATATCTTATTTTGTGCATTTAATAATTCCAGAAATTTGATCATATTCGGCCTGTCATAAAAATATTTAGGAATATATTGCTTCCTTGGCATTATGTATTTTTGGCATTTCAACACAAAATGGAACTCATCTTCAAGTGTGTTGCAAAATAGACATATTCTATCGTTAAACGGAAGTCTATTGGGTTTAACCCATCTACCCGCTTCAATTTGCAGCCTATGAGATGACACCCGTAATTTAGTTAGTGCTTGACACAGTTTAAAAACATTTATATTATCTAGATATTGTTGAAACTGAAATTGTGCAATATGTATATAAAAAACTGCTCTAGTAGATATTTTCTAATCGACTGTGCCAATTTTGAACAAAATTGTCATTTCACAGTTGCTTTACTATTGCAAGAAATATATTACAGTTGCCAACACTTTTTTGTAACCATGCATCATAAAATCCAAGAGAGGACAGTAAGTGTTTTAACTTGGAAACCCAGTTTATTGTTAGAGGATGTACTTCACAGTCATTAATCGTTATGCTGTAAACTATTTTCACATATTTACGATCATGTACTCTCATGATTTTTAACCAATATTTAATAATTATAAAATATCTTCGTGTAATGAATGATGTTCTGCCAAGTTCACCATATGTGAAATCATTCTGATTTGTTTTCTTAACACCCAAAATATGTTTACAAAACTGTTAATGCACTCTTTCAATTGATATAGCGTGTATGAATCCCCACATCCGTAATTTAAAATTGGAGTTATCAATTTATCAAACAGATCTAACTTATGCTTTGGCGATATAAATGTAAATTTATACAAATACATTATCATTTTAAAAATGGCTTTTTGTGCTTGACCAGCAGGAGTAGTTTGTGCTTCTGCTGAAGACCCTCCCGTAGAAAATACTATACGTAAATATGTGAACTTGCTAACTATATCTAATGGGGCGTCATCATAAATAAAAACTAAATTTCATGGTAACATTGCGCTCTTTCTAAATACCATAACTTTCGTCTGCATACAAAAGCATAAACATCTTAAACATATTAATATCTAAACCTTCATAGCCACTATGTATGAATGCATCTTTCCTATGGTTCTTTAACGTGCTCGGAGGATAGACCGATACACGGGACCGCCCGGTTTACGTCCCCATCCGACGGACGAGGCTAAGGGAAAGTGTCTTGCCCAAGAACACACCGAGTTTCGTCGGTGTGTTCTTGGGCAAGACACGTTCCCATAGCCTCGTCCGTCGCCGAGTTCCGTCGGTGTGTTCTTGGGCAAGACACTTTCCCTTAGCCTCGTCCGTCGGATGGGGACGTAAACCGGGCGGTCCCGTGTATCGGTCTATCCTCCGAGCACGTTAAAGAACCATAGGAAGCTATTCGATAATAAGAGTAGGGCAGGTTCCCGGATTCCTATGTATCCTTCCCCTCTCTCTGAGGCGGCTCTAAATAACCTATACTGTGTTGATGAGCCGTTAAACAACATTCAATTCAATTCAATTCAATATCATTTACATACATCGAAAACAACAATGGAGATAATCACTCCCCTTGCCTAACGCCAAGTACACAATAAAATTCATCACTCAATTGGTTACAGTATTTAACTTTAGACTTAACACATGAGTACATTGATTTAATAATATCAAGAATCTTTCCCCGTATACCGAACTTTGTTAATTTATACCATAAATTATCACGCACAACATAGTCAAATGCTTTAGTAAAATCAACAAATGCATAATACAGTTTCTTTCCCTGATTTAAAATACGTGTAATTAATCCAGTCAAAACCAATATATTATCAACAGTACTCATGTGCGATCTAAATCCAGCACGTGCTTCAATTAGAACGCTGTATGTTCTTAATAAAGTAATACCTCGGTAATTTTCTGCATCATTAATATTGTCCTTTCTGTGAAGCGAAATAGCCTACCCTTCTGACCAGACTTCTGGGAAAACACCTTATTAAACTTTTTACAAATAACTGCTGATAAAATAGTTTTACCATGAATGAACATTTCATTTAATAGCATATCAGGTCCAGACGATCGATATTAAGTTTATTCTAGGTTGTGTAAGTGTCTACAACTAACAATTAAATGACATAATAGTATATACATCTTATTTAAAAGCAAACATGTTCCGTTTACCGTGCATCAACAGGCGCTTACGGCTTACACTAAAAACGCGATGACATAATCTCATGGTGTATGGAAAACATGTGAGGTATAACTTTCATGTCCTACCAGAGTCACTACATTGACCTCTGTCAGCGTCTCAGAAAATAGTCGCATGATGATGTGTCACATGACCATAGCTAAAATATCAAAATGGCTGCAACACCGTGACCTGACACTACTAATGATACGGTGTGCTGCTGATTGAGTAGTAAACAATCGAACGAAACCTAAATCTATTTATGTTAGTACTTTACTGTTAGACAGGCTGTTTAGAGTTATGAGATTTTGGAAAATGCTGGTAGGTACAAACGCTATGCTGTAACACTATGGGTAATACAATGGTGGTGTGCATTTTCAATGTTTAAACGGCGGAGTGATATGCCAAAGTATAAACTTTGTTCTACTCCAATATATAATGCTACGCAGTACATTCTTTATTCACTAAGTTATCGCAGCCGATATATTGTTTTTTTTATGTTAAACCTTTTTTTCTAAGCTGCGACAGGGAAAAATGAGTTTCACCAAGTAATTTGTCATTGTCGTCGTTTTCCAAGATTCTTGGCATTTGCGCAGACGTTGACAGATGGTGTATGTGATGCAAGGAACGACAACTCTGGTTAGAGATGTGCGTGTCCGTTTCTTTACGGCTGAAAGTAGCTCCTTACCAACGTACAATATCGGGCAATATAGCAGATTATGCCACGATTGGCTCGATGTAAAGTTAAAGTGACATATGAACGTATACAATAAATATTAATATCTCGATGAATTTAAAAACATTGCGATTACATGTCGGTGATCAGAGGGGTTGGTTTGCTAAATACTATAGATACTATGTAAACTACACTAGCTTCACGACTGCAAGCGAAACAGTTTACCATGCACAGTGTTAATGATATATGTGTTCCGCAGATGAGCACACGTATTTTTTTTTAGATAAACTACACAATGACAAGTTTGGAGTAAATCAAAAGTGTGGCAAAAAAGACAACCGCAACATATATATATATAGATTGCCACATAACATTATCTGTGGTTCAATCATAAAAGTACACACACACAGAAAGACGAACAATATTTACAACTGTAGAACGTGCATATCTGGTTTATACTAGTCAGCAAGGATGTTGTGTATGAAATGAAAACTAGACTCGAACACAACTTGTATGATATGTATATATCAAATTAGCGCTAAGCAACGTGCGTTGTGTTAACTACTCGGCATTGTCCCTAACTCTGGTCCAGAAAAAGTGTGGCAAGGAAAATTAACGATTACACATGCCGGTATGTTGTTCACCCGCTTGTACACACGTCTCGTTTACCAGGGAATACACAAGTCGGTCAGTTGTTTTCCAAAGAATAAAAATGTGGGTAATGTGTTCACCAAGGAATACACAAGTCGGTGCTTTGTTCATCATATCCATGTCGGTCTACTGTTTATTAACTTTTACACAGGTCCGTCTATTGTTTACCAATTTATACACAAGACAGTCTATTGTTAACCATCTTTTACACATGCCGGTCTATTGTTTGCTAACTCTTTTACATGTCTGTCTATTATTCACCTATTGTTCACCACTAACTCTTTCACATGTCTGTCTATTATTCACCTATTGTTCGCTAACTCTTTCTCATGTCTGTCTATTGTTCGCTAACTCTTTCACATGTCTGTCTATTATTCACCAACTTTCCTACCTATCTTTTAGGTAATACTAGTTAAATTTAATTTGCTTGCATTTGGTTAAGTACTTTAAAATAACTTTAAAAGATTTATATATAGGGACTTTTGATTTTACAACAGGAAACTCTTCAGAATTGTATTATATTGTATGTATATAACCATGTGTGTGTGTGTTACATGTTTCTTCATTTGATGGCCTCAAGGGAGAACAATTGTTGTAAATTGATTGAGTTACCATCATTAAATAAAGCATTTATTATTATTATTAGTAGTAGTATTATTATTATTACCTGCCGTTCTGGTATTCACCCTCTTTTACGCAAGACGGTCTATTGTTAACAATCTTTTACACATGACGGTCTATTGTTAACCATCTTTTACACATGACGGTCTATTGTTAACCATCTTTTACATATGATGGCCTATTGTTAACCATCTTTTACACAATACGGTCTATTGTTAATCATATTTTACACATGACGGTCTATTGTTAACCATCTTTTACATATGTTCGTTAACTTTTACACAAGGCAATTCTATGTTCACCATATTTTACACAGTCGGTCTATTAGATGCCAATTGTTAACTTACACAGAACTTCTGACAATGTCATGAAAACATGTCATCGTTCTCCGGCGCATGTTCGTTATCAATGTAGGTACTTTCAGTTAAAACGAGCAATTTTGTAGATTTTTCGAGAATTTTATTAAATTTTGTTTGATTGTGGATGGATGGGGACTGGACATACCCCTCACACACTCACACACACACACAAACACACACACACACACTGATGCCTGTGCTTCAGTCTCAATTAACAATTTGTCTTCAATGACACCGGGGTTTTAGCCAATTAACAACTTGTCTGCAGTGATGTGGGCCTAGCCTCAACTAACAACTTGCCTTAACGTATACCTTGGCTTCAGCCTCAATTAACAACTTACCTTTAAATATGATTGGGTTTCTGCATCAGTTAACAACTTGCCTTTAATGGTGCCTGGGTTACAGACTTACCTTCAATGATGATCGGGTTTCAAAATCAATTAACACTTTGCCATTAATGATGCCTTTGTTTCAGCTTCAGTTAACAACTTGCCTTCAGTGATGCCTGGGCTTTACCCTCAATTAACAATTTGCTTTCAATAATGCCCTGGCTTTAGGCTTTCAATGATGCCCTGACTTTAGCCTCTATTTTCAACTTGCCAACATTAATGCATGGGTCTCAGCCTCAATTAACAACTTGCCATCATTGATGCAAGGGCTTTATCCTCAATTAACAACTCAAAAACGCCTCAGAAGTAGTTGTGTGGCAATTTGATTTGGTTTGTACATTAACAAAATTCAATACTGTTTTGATGGTTTGCTAAAGTATTTGCATACCAGCACAGTCATTCTTGTCAAGGCCGCGTATCTGTCTGGCATCAACAAATTATTAATTAAAAAAAGTCAGGATGCCTATGTTTAAATACAACATCACAGTGCAGTTAGAGACAGCCCTTGACACTCGTGATAGTTACAGAGGGTTACGCACAAGCAGGTTTACGCATAAGCAACACTTCGTATCGTTTGTGGGGCTCTGTGTTTGCATACGTTTGTGGGGCTCTTTGTTTGCATACGTTTGTGGGGCTCCGTGTTTGCATACGTTTGTGGGGCTCTATGTTTGCATACGTTTGTGGGGCTCTATGTTGGCATACGTTTGTGGGGCTCTCTGTTTGCATACGTTTGTGGGGCTCTCTGTTTGCATACGTTTGTGGGGCTCTCTGTTTGCATACGTTTGTGGGGCTCTCTGTTTGCATACGTTTGTGGGGCTCTCTGTTTGCATACGTTTGTGGGGCTCTCTGTTTGCATACGTTTGTGGGGCTCTATGTTTGCATACGTTTGTGGGGCTCTCTGTGTGCATAAGTTTGTGGGGCTCTCTGTGTGCATACGTTTGTGGGGCTCTCTGTTTGCATACGTTTGTGGGGCTCTCTGTTTGCATACGTTTGTGGGGCTCTCTGTTTGCATACGTTTGTGGGGCTCTCTGTTTGCATAAGTTTGTGGGGCTCTCTGTGTGCATACGTTTGTGGGGCTCTCTGTTTGCATACGTTTGTGGGGCTCTCTGTTTGCATTCGTTTGTGGGGCTCGGTGTTTGCATACGTTTGTGGGGCTCTATGTTTGCATACGATTGTGGGGCTCTCTGTTTGCATACGTTTGTTGGGCTCTCTGTTTGCATACGTTTGTGGGGCTCTGTGTTTGCATACGTTTGTGGGGCTCTATGTTTGCATACGTTTGTGGGGCTCTCTGTTTGCATACGTTTGTGGGGCTCTATGTTTGCATACGTTTAAAACTTTTAAATCACAATAAAGCATTGTATATTTATTACAACGAACATCAATGTAAAAACTAGATTTATTATGCACGTTTAAATGGAAAAAATCCTTTTCTTCTTTTTTTACGATACTCATTATTAAACGATTTATAGACAAACCTCGTTAGCAATCTATTAGTACTCTATTATTAAACGTTGCGCCTATCAGACGTTACTTTTTCTAAAAACAAAACGAAATACGAAAACAATAAAACACACATTTCTTTTGTCAGTATGACGGAATCCTCTAATTAACGAGTCCTCTGGTTTTTGCAAGTCATATAAATTATATAAATATTTGTGTTCAGCAATTAAACATACAAACATATATATAGGCTACACAATTACAGTAAACATTAATAAAATAAACAAACATTTGGCAAACACATATTTACTCTACCTGCGATTTTCTCTCTCTCTATATATATATCTCAAATCAAATCAAATCAAATCTTTTATTCACTCAGTTCATTACAGTAATGACATCATGAGGTCATGAATATAGTATACATATCATAAGGCTCAAACATGCATGTATGTAAAAATGGTACAATGTGTATTATTAAATAGCGTATATTAATTGTATATTGTCGGGAGAGTTACTTTAAACGTTAATTCCTCAACATATTTGTAATAGCGTATACAATCTACATTTTCAATCTGTAAATATTGGTTAAGTATAATATAAAAAAACAAAAAAACAATAGAATATTGAAGAGCTAAACACTCTGTGCTTAGACAATTATTTTCCGGGAAAAAATTAAACGTGCATGTATACAACATATATTTTAGATTTTTAGAATGTGCTTACATCCCTTTAACTATTTCATTGTACAAGTTCGACTTAAATACTACTAAATAACACGTGATATATTCATCTGCATTGTGCGAGCAGTCAGCACATCACTACTTGCACGTGACTTCTCGATGTATGAGCAAAACAACAGATCCTTTCCTATAAAAAACAAACAAACAAACACTGCATCTGTGTAATCACTGGGTAACTCTCAAAACAGAAATCCGATCTGAGCAATGTTCGACGATAATACGAGTTGGCATGAGTTGCACATGCGCATATTGTCGAGGCGTTACTGTGCGATGATTTTTCTTTCTTTGAGTTGTGCCACCTTTGAGTTGTGCCACTTTGTTTGACTTGGTTTATTTTTTACCTACTGTACATATATAGTGAATGCATTATTGTGTGCACTCCTCCGATTGAATTGAAACTTGGTATACAGCTCTGACATGAGGTGGACATGCGCAGCTTGTCAGGGCTTTCCTGTCCGAAATGTATTGAGTTATGCACATGCTCCGTCTTTGCTTAATTCTTATATACGCATATAGAGTCATACTGTATATATGAAATGTAATTTTGTGCAAATTACTCCTTCTATACTTTACTATACAGAACTGACATGAGGTGGACATCTGTATATGGTCTGGGCTCACATAACTTTCTGAATTTATTTATCATTGATGATGACTTGCCTTTACCCATAAAGTAGGTAAGGGTGTACATTAGTCGGCCCTTAATGGCGCCGCTTTAGTTGTTTTAGGGGCTACTGAAGTGGTGGTAAAAAACAATGAGCGAAAAATGGAGTGTCTACAACATAATTTGCAGCCACCCTGCAGTTATGCAGGTGACAATACTCAGTATGCATTTTTTTAAAAATATTTTGATGTGAATAGCTGGTGTGCCTGGAATGTTTATTCCTTGGAGCATAAAAACCCAACATTGTATTGATGATGTTACGCCTGTATGATGCTGCTATAATGCACAAAGTGACACTAATTTAGCCAAATAGTTGGAAAAGGAACACAAAGATAGCGGGAAACGGAACTTCCAAAAGTGGGATAAAAGGAACACCCAATTGGTGGGAAATGAAACACCGAAATAGAAAAATATCACAAAGCGTGATACTACCGACCACCTGCATGAACTATCTTAGGAGTAAAATAATAATGATGAATCGTCTGCACGTAAGATATTTGAAACATACGTTGTTGCAACTGTTGCCTATGTGCAGATATGCGTACTCTACAACTGTTGCCTATGTGCAGGTGTGCTTACTCTACAACTGTTGCCTATGTGCAGATATGCTTACTCTACAATAGAACATTAACAGAAGCAAGAACATTTACATATGTATTTATGACAATGTCATTGCCAAACTAAAATGTTGATAAGCTATTTAACAACGATTCAGTATGTTTACCATTAATTACTTAATTACAAATATTTTACGGCAATGACATACTAAGTATAAATATTAAAGGGAGAATATCAGGCTTTTCATGGGGGTCTAGGTATCCGACTTAAAATTGACAAGTATTAATATTTTCTATTCTACATGGCCAAAATATAATAAATGAGCCTAAAGATTATCACTTATTTGCAAAGAAATGTATTCTGCACAGTAATACGTGCTATCCTAGGTGACGCACCAGGGTTGATTTTACATCCTATTTCGTCCTAGCTATATGGTGTTTTCAAAGTTTAGATCTTAACAAAATGGTTCTAACATCATATTTTGATTGATATAAGTGTTTTATCATGAACTGGAACTATTTTATAATTTAAGATGTTTCTAGAAAAATCCTGATGTACCCCCTTTAAGGTCATGGATGGAAAATAAAACTGTCAGAATAACATCTGCGCGTGAACAATGGATAATTATGTACGGCATGTACTTATTATTAATGACTATTATAATGTGACATCTTATTGATACATTCAGTTCGTCAAATTGCTTTTTAGAGATTTAAACTTTATTATGATAGAGTACTGTGAGCCAATATAGTATGGGTTCCATTTCGTATTCACTTTAGCTCACCTGAGCCGAAAGTGAGCTATTGTGACCGCTTTTTGTCCTTCGTCCGTCCGTCAGTTAGCTCTTGGTTAATCAACTTCTCCTGTGACAATTTTGACCAAATTTCACATTGATGATACATAGGTCAAATTATTCCAAAAATATACAACTAGGTCAATGCGACATCCAAGATGGTCGCCAATACCATATATGTTCACAATCATAACAAATCTTCTTCTGAACAACTGCTGAACAGAATTTGACAGGTTTTATTTATAAATGATCGCCAACTCCGAAACTACTAAAGTTGTACAAACGAAGTTCCTAGGGTCAAAAATGGCTGTGCACCGCGGTTCCAAAGTTTGTTACTATGGAGATTATATACTTATATAGGCATTTATAAACGACATCACCTCAGAAACCGCTTGACCAATTTTGAACAAATTTTACATGGACGATACTGAGGTCAATGCCTTCCACATTTGCAACATCTCATACACTGCTTCCAGCATTACTCGAATGTAATACACAGGTTTCCATATTGGTTACGTCATCGCGCCTTTGATTCCCGCAAAACAAATTTGCATTCAAAATCAAAGATCATCCAAATGTTGCAATGTTATTTAGCCGATTGCACCATCAATAGTTTATATACATGAAAGCAGTGATAAAACCTTTATTTGCATTGTAAAACACAAACACTCCACGCAAATTATACATCAACACGTGTGGCTAGCGTCCATATTGTTTACATAGCAACAGAGCACTATTGTCTGTGCCGTTGCCTTCTGGCTAACATAATGTCAAGATTTTGAACATATCGAAGCGAGCCGGGATCCCAAAGTTGTACAAATTAGGTCATTGCGACATCCAAGATGGCCGCCCTTACCATAAATGGTCAAAACCTTAAAAAAAAGTAACTTCTCAAGAACCGCTGAACAGATTTTGACAGTTTTTGTTTATAAATGATCGCCAATTCCTAAACTATAACAGTTGTACAAAAGAATCTCCTAGGATCAAAAATTGCTGTGCCCCGGGCTTCCGTTCAAAAGTTTTACAAAGATTTTACATGTTTTACATAGACTTATATATATATATAAGGCATTTGTAAATGACATCTCCTCAGAAACCGCTTGACCAATTTTAACAAAATTACTGAGATCAATGCCTTTCACAGTTGTACAAATTAGGTCAATGTGACATCCAAGATGGCCGCCATTACCATGTAAAATCAAAACCTTAAACAGTATTTTTCTCAAGAACTCCTGAACAGATCTTGAAAGTGTTTGTTTATAAATGATTGCCAACTCCTAGATTACAAACATATACAAACAAAGTTCTTAGGATCAAAAATGGTTTTGCCCCGGGGTTCCAAAGTTTATATAGGGAGATTTTACATGTTTTACATAGACATATAGGTCATTTGTAAACGACATCTCAGAAACCGCTTGACCAATTTGGACAAAATTTCAATGCCTTTCAAAGTTGTACAAATTAGGTCAATGCGACATCCAAGATGGCCGCCATTACTATATATTGTCAAAACTTTAAAAATAACTTTACAAGAACCGCTGAACAGATTTTGACGGATTTTATTTATAAATGATCGCCGACTCCTAGACTACAAATGCTTTGCAAACGAAGTTCCTAGGGTCAAAAGTGGCTGTGCCCCGGGTTTCCAAAGTTTGTACATGGAGATTTTACATGTTTTACATAGACTTATATAGGGAATTTAAAAAATCTTCTTCTCTAAAAGCACAAGATGTAGATCTCCCATATATTGTAAGTAGCATTAGCTTATGGTCCTCTGCAATGTTTGTTCAAATGGTGACGCGGGGTCAAATCTAGCCCAACCGGGGGTCACAGTTTAACATAGAATATTATAGGAAAATCTTTTTAAAAATGTTATTCTCCAAAACTGCTTGGTCACTTTTGACTTAACTTCATATCGATTATCCTTAGGTCAGTAATTTAAAACAATAAATAAATAAGGACAACGCCACATCCGAGATGGCCGCCGTTGAAGGGTGGGTGGGGGAGAGTAAACAACATCTCAGAAACGACAAGACCAATTTTGACAAAATTTCACAATAGTATATGTAGCGTAAACATCGATTTTTATGCTTACGTAGTTTGTGAGTCGCACAATGTTCCTAGTTTGTGAGTCGTACTAGTTGCGGACTGTTCCGAGTTTGTTTGTCGCACTAGTTGCGGACTGTTCCGAGTTTGTGATTCGCACTAGTTGCGGACTGTTCCGAGTTTGTTTGTCGCACTAGTTGCAGACTGTTCCTAGTTTGTGAGTCGCACAATGTTCCGATTTTGTGAGTCGCACTAGTTGCGGACTGTTCCGAGTTTGTTTGTCGCACTAGTTGCAGGCTGTTCCTAGTATGTGAGTCGCACTAGTTGCGGACTGTTCCCTAGTTGCGGACTGTTCCTAGTATGTGAGTCGCACTAGTTGCAGACTGTTCCTAGTATTTGAGTCGCACTAGTTGCGGACTGTTCCTAGTATGTGAGTCGCACTAGTTGCAGACTGTTCCTAGTATGTGAGTCGCACTAGTTGCAGACTGTTCCTAGTATGTGAGTCGCACTAGTTGCGGACTGTTCCTAGTATGTGAGTCGCACTAGTTGCAGACTGTTCCTAGTATGTGAGTCGCACTAGTTGCGGACTGTTCCTAGTATGTGAGTCGCACTAGTTGCGGACTGTTTCTAGTATGTGAGTCGCACTAGTTGCGGACTGTCTCTAGTATGTGAGTCGCACTAGTTGCAGACTGTTCCTAGTATGCGAGTCGCACTAGTTGCAGACTGTTCCTAGTATGTGAGTCGCACTAGTTGAGGACTGTTCCTAGTTTGTGAGTCGCACTAGTTGCAGACTGTTCCTAGTATGTGAGTCGCACGAGTTGCGGACTGTTCCTAGTTTGTGAGTCGCACTAGTTGCGGACTGTTCCTAGTTTGTGAGTCGCACTAGTTGCGGACTGTTCCTAGTATGTGAGTCGCATTAGTTGCGGACTGTTCCTAGTATGTGAGTCGCACTAGTTGCGGACTGTTCCTAGTATGTGAGTCGCACTAGTTGCGGACTGTTCCTAGTTTGTGAGTCGCACTAGTTGAAGACTGTTCCTAGTATGTGAGTCGCACTAGTTGCGGACTGTTCCTAGTATGTGAGTCGCACGTCGCACTAGTTGCGGACTGTTCCTAGTATGTGAGTCGCACTAGTTGCGGACTGTTCCTAGTTTGTGAGTCGCACACTGTTCCTAGTTTGTGAGTCGCACTAGTTGCGGACTGTTCCGAGTTTGTTTGTCGCACTAGTTGCAGACTGTTCCTAGTATGTGAGTCGCACTAGTTGCACACTGTTCCTAGTTTGTGAGTCGCAGTAGTTGCGGACTGTTCCGAGTTTGTTTGTCGCACTAGTTGCGGACTGTTCCTAGTTTGTGAGTCGCACACTGTTCCGAGTTTGTGAGTCGCACTAGTTGCGGACTGTTCCTAGTTTGTGAGTCGCATACTGTTCCTAGTTTGTGAGTCGCACTAGTTGCGGACTGTTCCTAGTTTGTGAGTCGCATACTGTTCCTAGTTTGTGAGTCGCACTAGTTGCGGACTGTTCCTAGTTTGTGAGTCTTACACTGTTCCTAGTTTGTGTGTCGCACTAGTTGCGGACTGTTCCTAGTTTGTGAGTCGCACTAGTTGCGGATGTGACACATCTGTACTATTGCATAGGTTTGATACGTTAGTGTCAATTTATTTGTTTGATAACAACATAATTAATGTTACATAATTAATGTTTGTTCTCATTTCCACCCACACACCTTATAATTATCTAACAAGACATTAAAAGGAAAGTTTATCAATCAGTTAGTATGGACAAAAAGGTGACAAGCCGGAATGTTGTCGTTAATGTCTTTCACGCAGATTTGAAAAGTCATCATTGTTATATTGATGAATTGCCTCACTGGTTTGAGGTTGATGTATACAGGACTGCGGTGTGTAAACGCCGGGACGTAACTAGGTTACTAACGAGTACAGGACAAATGAGACATTAGTTTAAAAGTACATCCTTTTTGAAATAGTGAGTTGTAGATTATGTTCTCTGCAGAGAGCATTACAACTATTATTACAATGTTCTCTGCAGACAGCATTACAACTATTAATACAATGTTCTCTGCAGACAGCATAACAACTTTTATTACAATGTTCTCTGCAGAGAGCATTACAACTATTATTACAATGTTCTCTGCAGAGGAAAACAACTTTTATTACAATGTTCTCTGCAGAGAGCATAACAACTTTTATTACAATGTTCTCTGCAGAGAGCATTACAACTATTATTACAATGTTCTCTGCAGAGAGCATTACAACTATTATTACAATGTTCTCTGCAGAGAGCATAACAACTTTTATTACAATGTTCTCTGCAGAGAGCATAACAACTTTTATTACAATGTTCTCTGCAGAGAGCAGTACCACTATTATTACAATGTTCTCTGCAGAGAGCAGTACCAATGTTCTCTGCAGAGAGCAGTACAACTATTATTACAATGTTCTCTGCAGAGAGCATTACAACTATTATTACAATGTTCTCTGCAGAGAGCATTACAACTATTATTACTATGTTCTCTGCAGACAGCAGTACAACTATTATTACAATGTTCTCTGCAGAGAGCATTACAACTATCATTACTATGTTCTCTGCAGAGCTAATTACAACTTCATATGTTCACTGTAGATACAATTACCACTGTATATGTCCACTGTAGAGACAATTACCACAGTATATGACCACTGTAGAGAGAGGTATATATATGTCCACTGTAGAGAGAGGTATATATATGTCCACTGTAGAGAGGGGTATATATATGTCCACTGTAGATATATATGTCCAGTGTAGACAGATATATATATGTCCACTGTAGAGAGAGGTATATATATGTCTACTGTAGAGAGAGGTATAAAAGTGAGCAGACTTTATATTTTCACGAATGCGAATCACGAGTAAAACTATGAGTTTGTTTACTTATAAATCCACGACAAAACGACAATTGTTCTTGTTATGTTATGCCTTATAACAGGGTTTTTATATGATATAAAACCTACAGAATCAAGACCTGATTGTGTTACACTTGTTACAAGCGTTATTGACCTTTTATGCATTTTGTTTTGTCTTGTGCCAGGGATAATGCGAATTTCTTGTGTTCACAATAACTGCAGTAAACGGTGTCCGATTTCCACTAAATGTTGTATGGTGTTAGGCCTTATACCTACAAGGCCTTTGACGTGTTCAATACTGAGTAAAACTGACACTTGCTTTAAAGAGTTATTACCCTTGGTTATTGAAAGAATAGGCACATTTTAGCTTGAGTACACACATTACTTTAGTAAACGGATTCCGATCTTCACATTGTTTAGTGTGAGACTTTATATGAATATGAACTTTGACAAGATGACATTGAGCAGAGTTGACACCTGCCTTACTGAGTTATTGCCCTTAATTATTGCATAAATGCAAATGTCAGCTTTCGTATGAAATACAATAAATACACTGGTTTCGATTTTCACACAGTTTGGCGTGTAACTTTATATCAAACGGATTTCAGACAGGTAAGACGAGTAGCAAGTTATTGCTCTAAATTCTCGAAAAATTCGATCGTCTGATTGTTTCATACTTTCCTTTGAAATATCATCAATTACTGTGTAATATTCTAATTGAACAAAGAGGATATCGTCCTCTGACTAAGGAGTGTGATTGTTTTCACGATGATTGTAATAAATAGCATTTGATTTTCCATGCTTTTTGGGGTAACATTATTAAGGTATCGGTTTTGTTTGACAATGAGAACAATTTAGGAGTGGTTTACAAAGTTATCGCCCTTGATGTTTGCAAATATTTAAATTTCAGACTGAGTACACAGCAACTTCAGTAAACGAGTTCTGATTCTCACTAATATTTAGTTGAAGGGTTTTGGACAATTACACCATGTGGACTTGTCACGTAGTTGTTTTCGTAGCATTTATATTCATATAAGATAATATTTTTTACACATATGGAACTAGTTAAGTATGACACTACTGTTTATAGACAAATTGTTGGAATCACGAATGAGAACGAAGTGTGCAACTCTTGTTGCAGATTTGTTTTTGTTTTGTGATGTTAGAGGTTTCATTTTTAGTCTTTTACCAGATACGCTTAGGCAGATGTAATCGAAGCCTTTTATTATACCTCTTTGTATATGGATGATATATTGGACAATTACAACCCTTTCTTTTCTTTACTACATATACTTTTCCAAAGAACTTCACCTCAAAAAAGCTAATATTTCTCATAGTTGCTATATCTTCTTTACTCGATTTACATCTCGCGATTGAAACTGAGAAATAATAAGCAAACTCTATGACAAGAAAGATCATTTCAATTTTGACACTGTTAAGGGCACGACTAGACAATATTAGAGACAACCATCGAACGTTACCGTCCTTTCAGGATTTAGGTAGACGTCATCATAGGTCCACAATATTTCCGGCGATAGCACAATCAAGTGGAAAGCAAAGCGGTGAACTGTAAATGGGTCAACCACTAAACATGCAGTGCGTTGCAAAATAATAAGGTGACAACCTCTTTAAACAGTGATCATTACCCAATCTTTACCAGGATCACCATGTGACTCTGTCAACGTCTTAGAAAATAGTCTGCGATTACGTCATAATTTGTCACATGACCATAGCTAATCTCCGCGACCTGACACCACTAATGCCATGAGGCGGTGCTGAGTGGTAAACAATCGAACGGAACTCCGCTTAATTTTGGCATTTTTGATGAATTTAGGTTAGTATTTTAATTTTAGGTAGGCTGTTTAGAGCTATGAAATTTTAGAATGTGATGGTAAGAAC
Source organism: Cyrtodaria siliqua (assembly GCA_037043455.1). Lineage (NCBI taxonomy): Eukaryota > Metazoa > Mollusca > Bivalvia > Adapedonta > Hiatellidae > Cyrtodaria > Cyrtodaria siliqua. Next base: position 108,416 of record JAWPHD010003123.1, on the reverse strand, counting down.
AAAAGCTATACTGCAACCCTATGGAAAACGCAATGGTAGAGTCCATTTTGATTGTTTTAATGGCGGAGTGATATGCCAAAGAATTCATTTTATTCTACCGCAGTATAATGCTGAGCAAACATTAGTGTTTATTCACTAAAATAAATATTGAATAAGAGCAATAAGCTTATATTTGAAAAGGTTTGAGTGACGTTTACTGCATTCTTTTTCAAGAAAGTAATAACGACTAAAATATATTAATCCAAGAGTTAGCATAAGCTTTAGCACAATATTGTGTTACGTGATCTACAGCGGCAGTAAGACAGGACGTTATACCTTTGGAGATGTCTGTAGTGGTGCAGACACTAGAAATAGGAAGAAAGTGTGCTTTATTAGGCTTTTTTTTGTAAATTAGGAATCCCGTACATGATTGGAAGTTTGTTTTGCTTTTCATCTACTCCAGCTTTAATAGTGCTTCATTGAGTTTTATATCCGGACAAACCTTTGCAAAGGTTTATTATCATAACCCTGATTTACTTAAAGTATTGTCAGAACTCTTCTGCTACAAGGTCTGTCACAACGTGAATACTATGGTGACTATATGTACAGACTTTTTAAGATTATTGGTCATTATCACATTCATACAATCTGTGTTAAACTTGTTAACAAACATAACAAAATAGGATATGACCCTATCATTCTGCAATGCACCACATGTTTAGATGTTACCCATTTACAGTTCGCCACAATGCTTTACAATTAATGACCCGACAGATTTTGAACCCTATGATGACTTCTACTCAAAGGCATTTATTAGGATATATAGTATAGAAGGCTGGAGAGAATATAGTTATTGTATATGTATATAGTAAAGTGCCTTCTTCTGCTCTCTATCTCTATCCTTCTATAATATATATCGTAATGAATGCATGTGCTTCTACCTAAATAGGGCAAGGGATGGTAACGCCTAATTTTTGACTTGAATATTGTCTTATCGTCATCATTCTTTTTTTGTCCTGGCTTCTGACAAGTATTTGCTTTGTGGCTTTCTGGGAATTTCTATTCATATATACATGATAATTTTGTGTTTTACTTATATTGTGTTTGTTTCAAATCCCTGTGTTTGGTTGACTGACTGTGTTCTGTGAATGTTATAATTCCTTCTCGACCATAATTTGTTTCTGACTCGAAATAGGATATGGATCACATTTAGTGATATTTATAGTTTTAAACTGTAAACATGATTCTATTACACTATTTAATATATTGCGTCCCATGGATCAAGGCGATACAAACCGCAGGAAAATATTCAAGTTCATGATGTGTTTGAGAAACGTTGACAAACTTCTTAACCAGAAGTTGCCTGTTCAATCAATCAGAAACTAGAATTGAAACTCAAGGTCACAGAAACACCAGTGTTGGTTGGACAGTTAATGATCGTTTGTAACAAAAGTGCAAATTTCAAATAAATCATTTAGATAGTATTCAAGATGTTTTGGAAAAAACTCTGTCAGATGTCATACCCAAACACTGACGTCGCTCAATCGCCTTCCAACGAAACTAGTCAATAAAAACCCCGGTATTTTTCTGATAAATACAATCATACGACTGTGACAAAATAGTGAACCAATTTGAAAGTTTACAATTTGATAAGACAGTAATTGCAGTAACTACTATTCTATTTTCAAGGTAAATTAAAGGTCCATAACTGTATTAAGACATCTAAAAGCTACCATCTAACGGATTCTAATTATCTGCCAGTATGTTAATGTTATTAAGATTTCACACTAAACGATATGGTTTAAACCCTACACAATTAAAGATATTTGTTGCAATAATCATATTTTCTAAGTAAATTAAGGGCCATACCTCTATTCCAAAATGGCAAAACAATTTGATGTATCATAAATATTATTAACATATACTTGTATCCTATTTGTATATAAAATGTCCACCCAAAATGTTGTTTAATTTGCAACAAAACTTGATTAATTAACATAAACTCAACACAAAAATGTATTTTCGTAGATAATCAGGGGCCATAACTCTATTTAGAAAAGGCAAAGGTACACATTGATCGTAAGGAAGTGATGTCTGTTTGATATAAGGAAGGCTTCACAGCAATTTTAGTTAAAATCCAAAATAAGATAAAGAAGTTATCAAACCCTTGCATCTAAGCTTTACCCAAAATGTGCATTTTTGTTAAGTAACTCAGGGGTCATAACTCTATTCTGAAAAGGAGAAAATCGGCCTTGCTCGTAAGAAAGTGGCATCTTAACGATATAACACTTCACAGTAAAGTTGGTTTTAACCGAAAACAATTTACAGAAGTTATTAACAACGTGCATGAAAGCTTTAGCCAAAAGGTGGATGCCCGTCCCTCCCTCCACCCATCTGCCCGCCAGCTTCAATTCTTAAACCGCTTTTGATTTAAAAAAATAAATTGAAAATTGTATCCGGAATAAACAGAATATAATCAAGCGTGCTTATGTCTTATTTATGTACAAAACAAAATCATATCGCTAAAATCTAAACTTGTACACATTTTTTCTTTGAATATCAATATTTTCTTATCACTTATGGGCTTCCGTAGAAAATGCGTTGGTGTTACGAAATGCAAAGAATACCATTAATCCATACAGTGGTTTCGTATAGAGTACAGTTTCTGCTATTGATATGCAAAAAATCACGAGTATATCTTTCCGGGAAAAACAAAAGTGTTTTTTTGCACGATACGAGAAGTTGGGTCCCTGCCTAACAACAATATCCAAAATACTTGACCGATATCTTAAACTATAGCTCATTTTCTTAGAACAATTCCAAAATAAAGATATATTTAACCGTTATTTTCTAAAACAAGATGTTTTTTAACATTAAACTAAAAGTAGTTCCGGTAGTGAAAAAATAAAAATCTATAAGCTAAAAATGGCCTCTGGCGGCCATGTTTAATGTCGAATCAAAATATTTTTTGACAAGGATCAACATCATGTCATGCTGATCTTTTTACAAAAAGTCCCATATTTCACAGTATGAAATAACACTTTTATTTCACTGCTAAAGTTTGGTATTCCATTGCTTATCATAAAATTAAACCTTTTGTGTACACTGCAGAGAGAATTTCAACATAAGTACAATTTGCATTCAATATCAAAGTTTTACAACGTCATTTAGCCGATTGCTACATCCATAGTTTATTTATATGCAAACAGCGACATATGTTTCATCTGTATTGTAAAATAATAAACATGCAACGCAAATCATGTATCAACACGTGTGACTATCGGCCATATGGTTTCTGCCCTAATGCCCACGTGGCCTGGATAATAAAGATGCTACGTCTAAAGATCTCTAAAAAAAAACGATCTCGACTCACACCGCTGCGGGTTCGAATCCCCCTTGGAGCTCGACTTGTCAAGTGAGAAAGTGTCGATTCTTACGGATTCTGTATTACAGTACTGATTCTACCCAGAAAAACGGGGTTGTCTTACATTTGCTAAAAATTACGTAAACAAACAAACAAACATGCCTTCCGTCTAACAAAATGTCAAGATTTTGAACATACCTATCCGCCGATATACACACGAGATGTGATTCCGAACATAGCCGGACTTGCCCGAGTTTTCACGAATGATAAAACAGCACGAAGAATAATAGGAACCGGAAATGTAAAATCATTTAATATGTAGTAAAAACCTCGGCAAATATCGTAAATATTTTAAAATCAAAGGGCTGTAACTCAACATGATAAGTGCGATCTGGCTGGTTATCAAACCTGGTCGAGATATTATGCCCAAAACTATTGAACCTTAATTTCATCAAGATTGGATTATAAATGTTTAAGTTATCAAATTGAGCGGAAACCGCAAAAATGGTTTTCGAAGTTGACAGAGTTACTATGCTCATACACATTTCTCTAAAGTTTCATCAAGATTGGATTATAAATGTTATAGTAATTAAGCGGAAACCACAAACAATTTTCAATTCAAAGATCCAAGGCTCATAACTCCGGCATTATAGGTGTGATTTGGCTGGTTATCGAACTTGAACTAGATATCATGGCCATACACATTGTCCTAACGTTTCATAAAGATTGGATTATAAATAATAAAGTTATTGGTCGGAAATGAACGTTTTGAAAAACCCATGGGCCATAACTCTGACATTATACGTGTGCTCTGGCTGGTTATCGAATTTGACCTAGATATGGCCATAAACATTGTCCTAAAGTTTCATGAAGATCAGATCATAAATGATTAAGTTATTGAGCGGAAACCGCAAAAATCTTCAATTTGAAAATTCCTAGGGCTACAATTCCGGCACTATAGGTGCGATCTAGCAGGTTATCGAACTTATCCTAGAAAGTATGGCCATAAGCATTGTCCTAAAGTGTCATCAAGATAGGCTTATATTAAAGTTATTGGTCGGAAACAAAAGTTGATTTTGAAAGGGTCATAACTCTTGCATTATATGTGAGAAATGCCTGGTTAATGAACTTGACCTAGATATTATGGCCATAACCATTGTTCTAAAGTTTCATCAAGATCGGATTATAAACCTTTTTTTAAACGTGAAATATGTCACCAGTGTATGATGAAAGCGTCACGGATTGTACATCACCTTTTAAAACGTGAATATGTCACCAGTGTATGATGAAAGCGTCACGGACTGTAACTGGTAACGATCAAGAATTTAATGTGACGGATTAATGAAGAGTTTTTAATTAGTTCAGAATAACGCAATTTTGTGCAAATAAAAGAATGATCGGCAAAAGCGCTATAAGAAAACATGACGTCGATAAAATTGTAAAGAGTATAAGCCGACTTTTTGAAACTTTCTCTGCAAAAGCATTTGGTTTTTCTAAAGAATGTAAAAAAAAACTATTTCTTATTCTTTACAACACTAACATTACAATTGTAGGATCAAGTGCGTTGCATAAGAGATGGTATGACAAGGGCAAATATTTATTTATTAATGGCTTAAATGGATAACAATGGAATGTGCTACATGTTAGTGTTATATACACTTTTCTCGGTACATTCAAATTGTAGAGTAGACACGGAATGGAACATTAATCAAAATCAAGGCGAAAAAACAATTTATGTCGAATGAAAACAATGAAAAAGTATGCAATATAAAGTATGGAGAAAAATGACTTAGAACTCGTTCTTTGCTGTACTTGCCCGTATGACATTGTATATTGCACGACGGCCGTTAACGTATTGATGTCAACGCTTTAGCATTTTAATTTTCATTTTGCGTCAGATCTTTACCAAACTTGGTCAAAGTCTTAATATTTACAAAAGCTCGGACGAGTTTGAAAACTACTAATATCGGATAATAAACAGCATAGTTCGTGATTAAATTAAAAGTGCTATATTTTGCCTTTTCCTATATTTTGCCTTTTCAAAACTCCAGCACTTTCATTTTGCATCCGATATTTACCAAACTTCGCCAGCATCTTAATATCGATGAAAGCTGAAACGATTTCGAAAACCACAGATTATCGGATAATACACATCAGAGTTACATACACGAACGTTGAATCTGGAGGACCATCGTCAGGAGAGAATTGGCACAACAGTGTGACACTCAAAAGAAACCTTGGTTGTTGTTTCTTTAATAGGGAGCTTAGGTGCCCGTGTTGGATCAGTTTTACATAGAGTTATAGGGAAGAACTTCAAAAATCTTCTTCTATGAAACTACAAGAGATAAAGGTTTAATATTTTGTATTTATTAAGCATCAGCTTATTGTCCTCTTCCAATTTTGTTCAAATGGTGACACTGGAGTCAAATTTGGCCCCAACCCAGGGGTCGCAGTTTTACATAGACTGATATAGGGACAAACTTAAAAAACACCAGAGTTATGGCCCTCGTTTTTTCTGAAAATGCCATTTTCTGCCTTGTGAACACTCTAGCACCTTCATTTATTACTCGATCTTAACCAAACTTGCAGAGATTGTTAATATTAATGAAAGCTCGGACACGTTCAAATACCAGCTAGATAGAACAAGGAACACCGGAGTTATGTGCATTTGAATTATTGAAAAATGCGATTTTCAGCCTTGTGAACACTAGCGCCTTTATTCCCAAACTTGGACAGATTGTTGATATCAATGAAAGCTCGACGAGTTTGAAAATCAGCCAGATCGAACCAGTAATACCGGAGTTATGGTTATGGCCTTTTTTCAATATTTGGTAATGAACACTGGACATCCCAGGAGTCGTGGTTCAAATCTCACTGGAGGCATATATTTCTTTTTCTCCATGGTTCGTGGGCTGGTTCAACTTTTTTTTTTTTTTTTTTTTTTTTTTTTTTTTCCCTTTAATTATTTTTTTTTTTTTTTTTTTTTCCTCATAAGAAACCTTGGTTCTTTTTTCTTTAATTTGGAGCTTAGGGGCCCTTGTTGGATCAGTTTTACATAGAGTTATAGGGAAGATTCTTCTTCTATGAAACTACATGAGATAGAGGTTTAATATTTTGTATTTAGCATCAGCTTATTGTCCTCTTCCAATTTTGTTCAAATGGTGACCCTGCGGTCAAATTTGGCCCCACCCCAGGGGTCACAGCTTTACATAGACTGATATAGCTTATAGGGACAAACTTAAAAAATAAACAGTTCTTCTCTGAAACTACAGGAGCTAAAGGTTTAATATTTTATTATTAGCTTATGTTTCTCTAAAAAATGTTCAAATAGTGACCCTGGGGTCTAATTTTGCCCCGCTCCAGGGGTTACAGTTTTATATAGACTTATATATAGGAAAAAAAACTTAAAAATCTTCTTCTCTGTAAACTACAAGAGTCAAAGGTTTAATCTTTTTATTTACACTCAGCTTATGGTCCTCTATCAAGTTGTTTAAATGGTGACCATGGGGTCAAAATTGTCCCCACTCCCCAGGGGTCACATGTTTTACATAGAGTTACATAGGGTAATTAAAACAAATCTTCTTCTCTGAAACTACAAGAGCCAGAGGTTTAATATGTTGTATTTACCATCAGCTTATGATCCTCTACCAAGCTTGTTCAAATGGTGACCTTGGAGTAAAATTTGGCCCTATCCCCGGGGTCATATGTTTTATATAGACTTATATATGGACAAACTTAAAAAAATCTTCTTCTCTGAAATCACCAGAGCCAACGGTTTACTATTTTGCATTTACACTCAGCTTATGGTCCTCTACCAAGGTTGTTCAAATGGTGACACTGGGGTCAAATTTGGCCGCCCCTGTAGTTGGTTTGAGTGTTTATATTAACGAAAGTTTGATTTGTTTGTAAGCCAGCCAAACTTGAGCCAAATACATCCCTCCCCCATATCTTGGTAATTGAAGACAGTTTATATAAAACTAGTTTGATATTGCCATATCTGACATGTATATCTCTGACACACAATACTTCTATCCCCTAAAAGAATGGTCAAATGGTGACCCTGGGGTCTAATTTGGCCCCGCTCCAGGGGTCACAGTTTTATATAGACATATATAGGGGAAAACTTTAAAAATCTTCAATCCTTCTATTCCACCCCCACCCCCACCATGGTCACCATATAGCAAGTAGAGCGATACAGGCGATACTCTGTTTTACATTAACGACTGCAGTGAAACACTTTATCGGACTCATTATTCAACGGGGTTTATTGAATGTAAGTACAATGAGAGTCGACCAAGTATAACATCGTCATTGCTAGACCACTTTGATGGATATGAATTGTTTCAAGATAGTTACCTATAACCCATCCATTAGGCAGGCATTTGTACAACTGCAACAACACTAAAAGCAATTATAAACGCCAAACAAAAACAGATACTTATTGATCTACTGAAAATATACAAATGATATATGTTGGCAGACAATACATACAATTGAATTGAACTAAATTGTTGTTTAACGGCTCAAGACAGTGTTAAGGTTACATAGACAAGGCAAGGTTACAAAGGAATAATATATATTCCTATGGTTCTTTAACGTGATGTCGATACATGGGATCGCCCGTTTAGCGTCCCCATCTGACGATCGAGGTTAGCGAATTGTCTTGCCAAACGACACATCGACGTCTGACACGCAGTGCTGCCAGTGAAGCTCGAATCCGCCATGGCTTTGATGGAATCATGTTACCAAGTAAAGAATTCAGAATTTCAGCATACCAGAAATGTATCCAATTACCATTAAAGGCGAACATCATAAACACCAGTCTAAAACAGGCCGATCAGTTAAGCCAACGCCTTTTTAACATCATGCGATAATTGCAATATTTGAATAAAGTTGCCCTCCAATAGATATTGACATCTACATCTAAATATGGTGGTTTAAATCCTGTCTTAATAGTCTAAATAAATAGTGCACGATATGGAAGCTAGAAATGATATGATTTGCGATAGAAAAACTATTATGCCAAAACTACTTCCTAAACTGAGCTGCATTTAGCTGAAAAAAATAAATGTCCAGGGATCAATTCAGAACATAGTTGTTAATTGGAGGTAAAGTGTCTGGTTCAGTGGTATAAAGTGACTACTTCAGTGGTAAAGTGACTGGTTCAGTGGTGTAAAGTGACTGTTTCAGTGGTAAAGTGACTGCTTCAGTGGTGTAAAGTGAATGGTTCAGTGATATAAATTGACTGGTTCAGTGGTGTAAAGTGAATGGTTCAGTGGTAAAGTGACTGGCTCGGTGGTATAAAGTGACTGGTTTAGTGGTGTAAAGAGACTGCTTGAGTTGTACAGTGACTGGTTCAGTGGTGTAAAATGACTGTTTCAGTGGTAAATTGACTGCGTCAGTGGTGTAAAGTGACTGCTTCAGTGGTAAAGTGACTGGTTTAGTGGTGTAAAGTGACTGATTCAGTGGTGTAAAGTGAATGGTTCAGTGGTAAAGTGACTGGCTCGGTGGTATAAAGTGACTGGTGCAATGGTAAAGTAACTACTTCAGTGGTAAAGTGACTGGTTTAGTGGTGTAAAGTGACTGCTTCAGTGGTGTAAAGTGAATGGTTCAGTGATATAAATTGACTGGTTCAGTGGTGTAAAGTGAATGGTTCAGTGGTAAAGTGACTGGCTCGGTGGTATAAAGTGACTGGTTTAGTGGTGTAAAGAGACTGCTTGAGTTGTACAGTGACTGGTTCAGTGGTGTAAAATGACTGTTTCAGTGGTAAATTGACTGCGTCAGTGGTGTAAAGTGACTGCTTCAGTGGTAAAGTGACTGGTTTAGTGGTGTAAAGTGACTGCTTCATTGGTAAAGTGACTGCTTCGGTGGTAAAGTGACTGGCTCGGTGGTATAAAGTGACAGTGTTGTAAAATGACTGCTTCAGTTTTAAAGTGACTGCTTCAGTGGTAAAGTGACTGGTTTAGTGGTGTAAAGTGACTGCTTCGGTGGTAAAGCGACTCGCTCGGTGGTATAAAGTGACAGTGGTAAAGTGACTGCTTCAGTGGCAAAGTGACTGGTTCAGTGGTGTAAATGTTCAATGTTGTAAAATGACTGCTTCCGTGGTGTAAAATGACTGCTTCAGTGGTAAAGTGACTGTAAAGTGACTGCGTCAGTGGTGTAAAGTGACTGCGTCAGTGGTAAAGTAACTGTAAAATGACTGCGTCAGTGGTGTAAAGTGACTGCGTCAGTGTTGTAAAATGACTGCTTCAGTGGTAAAGTGCCTGTAAAGTGACTACTTCATTGGTAAAGTGACTGTAAAGTGACTGTAAAGTGACTGTTTCAGTGGTAAAGTGACTGTAAAATGACTACTTCATTGATAAAGTGATTATAAAATGACTGCTTCAGTGGTAAAGTGACTGTCAAAGGTGTAAAGTGACTGCGTCAGTGGTAAAGTGACTGTAAAACGACTACATTGGTAAAGTGACTGTAAAGTGACTGTTTCAGTGGTAAAGTGACTGTAAAATGACTACTTCATTGATAAAGTGATTATAAAATGACTGCTTCAGTGGTAAAGTGACTGTAAGGTGACTGCGTCAGTGGTGTAAAGTGACTGTAAAATGACTACTTCATTGGTAAAGTGACTGTAAAATGACTGCTTCAGTGGTAGACTGTAAAGTGACTGCGTCAGTGGTGTAAAGTGACTGTAATATGACTGCTTCAGTGGTAAAGTGACTGTAAAGTGACTACTTCATTGGTAATTTGACTGTAAAGTGACTCAGAAAAAAAACTCTCTTTCAGATGTGTGCACAGAAATATGTAACCCTTTCAGCAAGAAAAAAAGAAAGATTTTTAAACAGAATATACTAATTTTTTATTTTCCTAAGCCGTTCATTCGCTTACCTGCAATTGTATACTACTCAAAATTCGCTAAGGTTCCATACATTAATTCACAATAACGATATTGATTTCATTGATACTTCAACAATTCCACACATGAGATCACATGACCATACACTGCCCTAAATAATTTCATGTAAAATAGAAATAATGCTATTTATTCCAGCAAAAAATTTCGACAGCAAAAAAGTGATTCTTAGTAAATTTTTGAGTAGTATATTATAAAGCATATTGTTCAGCCATTACGTGACTGACAATTTGAAGAAAAATATATTAAAGAAAAGTTTTAACTTGTACCTCGTCAGGAGACCGTATCTGATAAATTGGTATATCCTCGTCCACGGCATACACACGTATAACGTGCCGTTCTATTTTTTCTTGATTTGTAGGGAGGCAGAAGTCATCGATCAAGCTCGTGACAATTAAATAAAATTCATCAAAAAGTTAAGTATTATTAGTTTAGCTTCGTCATTTTGTCAAAAAATGTAGATATATGCATCTGATGTCCTCAGTTGGCTTGGTGGTCGTACAGATACACACCCGCCATGACTTCATAACACGTCGGATATGGGATACACACCCGCCATGACTTCATAACACGTCGGATATGGGATACACACCCGTCATGACTTCATTACACGTCGGATATGGGCCATAACACACCCGTCATGACTTCATAACACGTCGGATATGGGCCCACCCGCCATGACTTCATAACACGTCGGATATGGGATACACACCCGTCATGAATTCATAACACGTCGGATATGGGCCATAACACACCCACCATGACGTCATAACACGTCGGATATGGGCCATAACACACCCGCCATGACTTCATAACACGTCGGATATGGGATACACACCCGCCATGACGTCATAACACGTCGGATATGGGATACACACCCGCCATAACTTCATAACTCGTCGGATATGGGATACACACCCGCCATGACTTCACGTCGGATATGGGCCATAACACACCCGCCATGACTTCACGTCGGAATTGGGCCAATACACCCCGCCATGACTTCACGTCGGATATGGGCCAATACACTCCCGCCATGACTTCACGTCGGATATGGGCCAATACTGACGTTTTCATTTACATTAACCTATAATTCAACCAAAGAAGGTCACAGCGACCCGAAATTGTGCACGTGATGTTAGATGTAAAAAAGGAACAGTGGAACCTGGTGGAGTTTGGTGGAAATCCTGCGAGAAAGAAGCAAGATGCATGTCGCAGCGGAGGTCGGACCTGACCTATATTTCGTCCAAAGAAGGTTACAGCGACCCGAAATTGTGCACGTGATGTTAAATGCAAACAAGGAACATTCTGGTGGAGTTTGGTGGAACTCTGCAAGAAAGAAGCAAAATGCATATCGTAGCGGAGGTCGGACGTGACCTATATTTCGTCCAAAGAAGGTTACAGCGACCCGAAATTGTGCACATGATGTAAGATGCATATAAGAACATTCTGGTGGAGCTTGGAGACAATCCTGCAAAAAAAAAGGAATCAAGATATGCATCTCATAATGGGGTCCGGACGTGGGTTATATTTCGTCCAAAGTATGTCACAATCACCCGAAATTGTGCACGTGATGTTTGGTGCATACAAGGAACACTCAGGCGGAGTTTGTTGGAAATCTGCAAGAAAGAAGCAAGATGCATGTCGTGGCGGAGGTCGGACGAGACCTATGTTTCGTCCAAAGAAGATCACAGCGACCCGAAGTTATGCACATGACGTAAGATGCTTATAAGCAACAATTTGGTGGAGCTTGGAGACAATCCTGCAAGTATGAATCAATGTATGCATGTCGTAGGTAGTGGAGACCCTACGTGTCCTACATTTCGCCCAAAGTAGGTCACAACGACCGAAAATGTGCACCTAATGTTAAATGCACATAAGGAACATGCTGGTGGAGTTTGGTGGAAATCCTGCAAGTAATGATAACTACTAAATGAAATTCGGACGTACGGACTAACGAATGGACGAACTGACACACATACACCCAGACGACATTGTGATCTCTAAGTTGAGATTCGTAAACGAGCTCGACAAAACTCAATACCTTTAAGTAGGCATATTGAACAGCAGTTTGTCCAAACAATGAAAGATAGCGAATGCCAATTTCGCTTTCAGCTGATTTAGCACCTATAAAACTAAGACATACCAGCTATTGTCTGAGTATAGGAAATGAGTGCATACATTAATGCCGAATAGATGCGAACACATGTCATACCACAATTCGCAACCTTTTGGAATAACCACGGCCTTGTATATTTCATTGATGTTTTAATCTGAAGACCATCTTCACGGCGATCAATGTACCTCGTAATTTACGTCACGATTCTTTGATACTGCCCTGTGTGTTACAAATAACACCTATAGGTGTGTAATTTGTAGTTTCGACACTTGTTTCGTTACGCATTTTCCATGTTATATTGTTGTTTTCGAATGCATACTTTGTCTCATTAAAGGCTATCACAGAACATTTACTTGCATTATATCTGTATCTCCAATTAGATGCATAATTACTACAAATGGACATCATTTTTTCAAGGCCTAGCTAGAACCATATCATCCACAACCGTTAAACAAATGCAATTAATACTGACAAGACAAGGGCCGAGTCACGAGTCTTCTCCTCTTTCTAATAGTAAGTATATGCAAGATAGAGGAACGGGCTATTTACTCCCCGTCTTGGTCCTTGTCGTATACTGACTCCTTCCCATCTTGTTCCTTGTCGTATACCGACTCCTCCCATCGTGTTCCTTGTCGTATACTGACTCCACCCATCTTGTTCCTTGTCGTATACCGACTCCTCCCAGGATTGTTCCTTGTCGTATAACGACTCCTCCCATTTTGTTCCTTGTCGTATACCGACTCCTCCCAGGCTGTTCCTTGTCGTATACCGACTCCTCCATATTGTTCCTTGTCCTATACCGACTCCTCCCCATCTTGTTCCCTGTCGTATACGGACTCCTCCCAGGCGTGTTCCCTTCATATACGTACTCCTCCCCGGCTTGTTATCTGTTATATACGGACTCCTCCCGTCTTGTTCTCTGTCGTATACGGATATCCCCTCACCACTCACCACCCCCACATCCCCATCACCACCATCACCACCATCCCCACAAACACGGCGGGTTCCCTGGCCTAAACACAGTGTTTTACAAACAGTAACATCACATCTTGCCATACTTTTGACGTTAGCATACAAATCAATTATAGCGTTGTAGGTTATAGGATCGATGTCAAATTCATTCAATCTTAAAAAAGGCCATTATGTCATAAGCTATCAAAAACTTGTCTGCAGTCATTCAAACACTATTAGTCTTTATTTTTGAATACGGAATAGGGAATTGTTCCTTATTCGTTATTTGACTAAGGAATAAGTAACCATTTCCTTCTTTGTTATTCGAATAATGTATACGGAATGAGGAAAACGGAGAACCATCATTATATATATAATTGAAATCCAAATTCCTTAGTATATTCTATTCGTATGGCACACCAATGCCACGTTGTCCGCCCGTTACTTTGTAAGCTGTTGTTTTGCATTTACCTAAATCTCTTTTTTGTCACCTTTTTTTTGGTTGAATTTTGACAGCAATATTGCAATGTCTAGATCAGACCATAATATGGAAGCCTTAGAAGGACATTTGACTTCACTACTTCTAACACAAAGATTTAAAAGACTTCAAACTTCAAAATTTCTAATTTGATTACTTCTTACTTCACGACGAACTTACTTCTAATATAATGACTTATAACTTCATTACTTATACAAGACCTAATCAATTCTAACTTCATGACTTCAAACTTCAGTAATAATAGTTACCTGTGGAGGCATGTATAATAGCATAAGTGGTAATCAAACAAGAGGTCAATGACCTTGAAGCTCTACTGATTGATTTTGATTTCAGGAAGTAGTCGCTACAGACTTGTTTTTTGAAAATCTATTTTTAACCGTGGCGGCCATCTTGAATTTTCGGCCGACCTGAAATTTTGCTAGGATCAATTAGATATTAAGAGCAACATTCCTGTGAAGTTTCATGAACATCCGTCAAGTAGTTTCAGAGGAGTAGTCGCTACAAGTTTTCGTTATACTATGTAAACAAAGATGGCCGCTGGCAGCCATGTTTAACATCAAATCAAAACGATTTTCGACAAGGACCAACATCATGTCATACTGATCATTTTAGAAAAAGTCCCATATCAATATTTTTTATAGTTTTGAAGAAGAAGTCGCTACAAACTTATTTATCTTAAATCTATTTTTAGCTGTGGCGGCCATCTTGAATTTCCGGCCAACCTGAAATTTTTCTAGGATCAACTAGACAACAAGAGCAACATACCTGTGAAGTTTCATGAACATCCGTCAAGTTGTTTCAGAGGAGTAGTCGCTACAAGTTTTTACTATATAACTCTATGTAACCAAAGATGGCCACTGGCAGCCATGTTTAACGTCGAATCAAAATAATTTTCGACAAAGATCAACATCATGTCATGCTGATCATTTTAGAACAAGTCCCATATCAATATCACTTATAGTTTTCAAGAAGTAGTCGCTACAAACTTATTTTTTAAAAATCTATTTTTAGCTGTGGCGGCCATCTTGAATTTCTGGCAGATCTGAAATTTTGCTAGGATAAATTAGACATCAAGAGCAACATTCCTGTAAAGTTTCATGACAATCCGCCAAGTAGGTTCAGAGGAGTAGTCGCTACAAGTTTTTACTATATAACTCCATGTAAACAAAGATGGCCGCTGGCAGCCATGTTTAACGTTGAATCAAAACGATTTTTGACAAGGATCAACATCATGTCATGCTGATCATTTTAGAAAAAGTCCCATATCAATATCACTTGTAGTTGTCAAGAAGTAGTCGCTACAAACTTGTATTTTAAAAATCTATTTTTAGCTTTGGTGGCCATCTTGGATTTCACATCAACATGAATTTTTGCTAGGATCAACTAGACTTTATGGGTAACATTTCTGTAAAGTTTCATGAATATCCATTCAGTAGTTTCAGAGGAGTTGTCGCTACAAATAAAAGTTTACGGACAGACGGACGGACGACGGACGCCGCACCACGGCATAAGCTCTGCTGATCTCTGATCAGTCGAGCTAAAAACGACCAATATACCGAATGAATTAATGATAGAAGATGAACTTGGAACAACTAATGAAGAAATAATAAAAGCAATGAATAAATATTTTTCAAACATAAGTGCACGTTTAAAAGTTGATAATACAATCGCACAATAACACTTTAGTAAATTGACAGAATTTACTATGCCTAAAGTTCCGTCAGATGTTAATTTTGAGATTCCTGTAATGAAACCTGATGGCAGTATTACACTTTTAAACACACTGGATGTAACCAAAGCCACTGGTATTGACGGATTTTAAAAGTTCTAAAATAGCAAAGCTTTCAACAAAAGTAATAGCGCCTTCGCTTTTTAGCTCACCTGAGCCGAAGGCTCAAAGGTGAGCTATTGGGATCACTCTTCGTCCGTCGTCCGTCGTCTGTCGTCCGTCGTCCGTCGTTAACTTTTGCTTCAAATAACTTCTCCTCAGAAACCTCCTGGCTAATTTTGACCAAACTTCACGTGGATGATCCTTAGGTGAATGCTTTTTAGATTTGTTAAAATTAGGTCAGCGCGACATCCAAGATGGCCGCCATTACCATATATGGTTGAAACCTTAAAAAATCTTCTTCTCAAGAACCGCTGGATAGATTTCGACAGTTTTTCTTTTAAAATGATCGCCAACGTCTAGACTATCAAATTTGTTCAAATGAAGTCCCCGGGGTTAAAAATGGCCATGCCCTAGGGGTCCAAAGTTCGTATATTGAGATTTTGCATGTTTTTCATATAGACATATAGGAAAAAACTTTAAAAAATCTTCTTCTCTGAAACCACAAGGCACAGAGGTCTCATGTATTACATGTAGCATCAGCTTATGGTCCTCTACTAAGTTTGTTCAAATGGTGACCCTGGGATCAAATTTGTCCCTGCCCCGGGGGTCACAGTTTTACATAGACTTATATAGGATTTTTTTTTAAAAATCTTCTTCTCAGAAACTGCAAGAGCCATAGGTTTGATATTTTGCATTTACTATAAGCTTATGGTCCTTTACCAAGTTTGTTCAAATGGTGACCCAGGGGTCACAGTTTTACATAGGCTTGTATAGAGAAAAACTGGAAAAAAATCTTCTTCTCTGGAACCACATGGCACGGAGCTCTCATGTATTACCTGTAGCATCAGCTCATGGTCCTCTACTTAGTTTGTTCAAATGGTGACCCTGGGGTCAAATTTGTTCCCGCCGCGGGGGCCAAAGTTTTACATAGACTTGTATAGGATTTTTTTTATAAAATATTTTGCATTTACTATAAGCTTATGGTCCTTTACAAAGTTTGTTCAATGGTGACCCAGGGGTCACATATGGCCCCGCCCCGGGGGTCACAGTTTTACATAGGCTTGTATAGGGAAAAACTTAAAAAATCTTCATCTCTGGAACCACATGGCACTGAGCTCTCATGTATTACAGGTAGCATCAGCTTATGGTTCTCTACTTAGTTTGTTCAAATGGTGACCCTGGGATCGAATTTGTCCCCGCCCTGGGGGTCACAGTTTTACATAGATATGAATAGGGAAAAACTTAAAAAGCCTTCTTCTCTGAAACTGCAAGAGCCAGAGGTTTAATATTTTGCTTTTGCTTTTGCTTTTGCTATAAGCTCATGGTCCTCTACCAATTTTGTTCAAATGGTGACCCAGGGGCCACATTTGGCCCCGCCCCGGGGGTCACAGTTTTACATAGGCTTGTATAGGGAAAAACTTAAAAAGCCTTCTTCTCTGGAACTGCAAGAGCCAGAGGTTTAATATTTTGCTTTTGCTTTTGCTATAAGCTCATGGTCCTCTACCAATTTTGTTCAAATGGTGACCCAGGGGCCACATTTGGCCCCGCCCCGGGGGTCACAGTTTTACAGAGGCTTGTATAGGGAAAAACTGAAAAAATCTTCTTCTCTGGAACTGCAAGAGCCAGAGGTTTAATATTTTGAATTTACTATTAGATTATGGTCCTCTACCAAGTTTGTTCAAATGATGACCCAGGGGTAAAATTTGACCCCACTCCGTGGGTCACAGTTTTCCATAGACTTATATAGGAAACACATTAAAGACTTCTTCTCTGGAACTACAAGAGCCAGAGGTTTAATATTTTGCATTTACTATACTCTTATGGTCCTTTACCAAGTTTGTTCAAATGGTGACCCTGGGTTCACATTTGGCCCCACCCCAGTGGTCACGTTTTACATAATTGTATGGGAAAAACTTAAAAAATCTTCTTCTCTAAAACCACAAAGCACACAGCTCTCATATATTACATGTAGCCTTGGGGTCACATTTGGCTCTGCCCAAGGTGTTATTCTCTAGCACCTTCATTTTATATTCGATCTTTACCAAACTTTGTCAGTGTCTTAAACTGTCTATATTAATTGTATTATACACAACCGAGCCCACATTTCTTGAACAACCTTAACCAAACTTGCACAGATTGTATAGGACCATAAGATTTCGAAGAAGTTCGATAATGTGCCAGTACTCAGATGATCGCTTTAGGGCCATTTTGGCCCTGGCCCTCTTTTATTGGTTCAAATTAACTCAGGTGAGCGATATAGGGCCATCATGGCCCTCTTGTTTTAGAGGCATATCATGGCCAGTTATAACAAGAAAAGTCATAGTATACAATCTATACTATGACGACGAGCGGCAATAAGGATAAATATTGTAGTATATATAGTATATACTGTACATGTATTTATTTTAATGCATATTGTGTGTGTTTTTTTGTGTAAAATTAATAGTGAGTTTAATTTGGTGGAGCAAAGGCAGAGAACTAATTGGAAAAGTAAAATAAAGATGAAATGTTTTTATTTGAAATTAAACGTGCAATTTAAGTGCTTCGCTATAACCAAGAAAGCGCTATATTCGCTATTTTATATGAAGCAAAGACTTGAGGAGCTGGACGGCGAACTGCAAAAAAAACTTTGCTAAAACCGATAATTTCGCTATAGCTGAAATTCAGTTATATGTATTCTTAAAAGTCTGACTTTGACTGTAAAATAATGTTTCATTGCGAACTTATATAATAAAAACACTCTGAATATGTACATGTATGAATAATTACAATTTACATATGGTAATAATTTGATCAAATGTATATATTTTTTAATTCATGCTGTACAAAAAAAAGCATTATTGATGTGCAAAAATAAAAACTGTATGTACAACTCTGTAAGTGTACGGTCCCTGCCAATGTTTTTTCTCGAAAGAAAAGTGTGATTCTTTACACTACAGAGATCGCCCAGCCATATAGCGTATATGGTGACCAGTGAAGCGTAAATTTGCTGTACCCCTCGTGTATGAATATAGTTAATTGTAAATTCCATTTTCTGTATACGTTTTGAAATCGAGGTGAAACATGTTTTTTTCTAATAAAATTCCAAGGATATTTTGTATATGTGTATGAGTTTGCTATAATGTGTGTAAATGTGATTTAGACATCACTTCTCAAAACGCAAATAATCAGGAGATGTTTCATTAAAGTAATGTTTGAGCGGAAGAGCGTGACGTCATAGCTTCTTTCTTTGTGTGTGTGTGTGTGTGTAGAAGCGCCCCTTTTACTTCACATGTTCAAAGAGAGAGAGACATTGACATTTCGGAGTTATGCAAGTAATTGTAAGTAGAAAATGTGTTTTAATGTGCATAAAATGTACAGTGTCTTCTATTGGACGTGTCATTGAGTTTAGATTGTTTGGCAATTTTATATAAAGTCTAAACTCAATGTTTCTATCGCAATATTGAATTATAGTATAAATAATATGGCCGTGATAACCGCCATCGTCCTACTCTTACGGTTGTTCTATTTTTACCTGCGTGTCTATTAATAGACACCGCTTATTTTATGTAGGTCAATCCGTGACAACACCAACTGCAAATGTCTGCAAGCCTATGTTTAATTTGACACGTCCAATAAAAGACAATGTAAATTGTATGCACACTAAAACACAGTTTCTACGATTACTTGTATATGCTAAACTCCAAAATGTCAACGTCTCTCTCTCTTCGAACATTTAATGGCCGCTTCTGCGCACACAAAAAAAGGAAGAAGCTAAGACGTCACGCTCTTCCGCTAATACATTACTTTAATGAAACATCTCCCGATTATGTGCGTTTTCCCCCAGTAAAATCTAAATCACATTTACACACATTAATATGAAATAGGTTAAACCTATAGGGCGAGCACAGTTCATGTTTGATTGTGCCACTGCGTATGTATGCACCGGTATGTGCAAGTCTAGCTGCGAGAATCGTAGCTCTTATGGCGTGTACCATGGTAGGTACATACCACCATAAGAGCCATGATTCTCACGTCTAGTGCAAGTCTACCTGTACGTGTCTTATGAATCGTGACATCCCACCCCAACAAATGTGTGTGTGTGTATTTCTAAGGATTATAATCCGTCCGCCTACGACAGTCGTCGTACCCGACGATTAAAGGCACAATGGAGTCTGGACTTTTACCTGTGTGTTTGTGTGTGATGTGATGATATGTCTACTTGAAGCAGCAAACTCAATGGTTTCTTTATAGTGCTGCCACACTGGAATACCACACCGTAGTAGACATGATACCCCCAGTCACATTATTCTGCCACTGGTCAATCAGTCATAGCACTACCCATTATTTGCTCGTCAGGCAAGGGTTACAAGTGACTACTCCATTTTTAAAGTATCTGGTATGACGCGGTCAGGGGACTCGAACCCACGACCTCCCGAATGCAAGGCAGACGCTGTAACCAGTACACCACAATGCTTCGGTCAAATTTCAATTCGTTCCCAGACAGGACAGATATGGCATGGAACGAACTTCGAACGGCTATCTAGTCATGATCCAGTCTGGATCGACATTGGCTGAATCACCAACCGTCATAAAAGCTGCTACGACATCAGTGTATGTAAGCTATATATACATAAACCGTGATGCACGCGTATACTTTTTTGCCGAACAACATGTAATTACGGTTTCAACGTTATGTCGTTACGAAAAATGTATATATATGATTGAAGCTTTTTTTTATTTGAATATACGTCTAATATACGTCTTGTCTTCAACGTGTGTTGAATTGATTCATACGTATTGTCTAATCATTATGATGATGTATGTTTGAGAAAAGTACAATGATTTTAAAACATAGGAATTTGTTGTTTCCTACTTGACATTTAATAAATGTTGGTCCATTTTCATAATATTAGTTCAATATTTAGTTGAGTATGTCTGGGGGTGGAGGACACCGGGTCCGACGTTTTTCATCAATGTATTCTGAAAATGCACCATATTCATCAAATGCTATGTAGAAAAGACGTTGGTTTGTTTCACTGTTCTTGACGTTTAGCACTAGCTGTGCTCAAGATACTTATTAGTTTTTACATCCACATTTTAAGAAACTGAGTTTCCTATTTGACCCTAATATTTCTGTCGGTGGTAGAAAAACAAAAATAGTGAAATGATAGGACAGAGAAAAGCATAGATCGATTGAAGCAGAAGACAGGTAAAGTTTCCAAACCGTGTTTTCATCCCCTTCAAAGAACTACTCCTTAGCATCAGACCAAACCGGATGACCGGTTACAGGTACACTGGCATAGGAACGTTTCATTTATATGGGGGTCCAGTGGAAACCTCAAACTTTGTTAAAAGTAACAAAAAAAAAGGAGAAGCGCCAATAGTGGCGCGAAAGCCGGATTGCGAATTTATCATTTTAAGTGAAAAATCTGTGTGAAAAGAGGGGTAGTCCAGGTAAAATACATGACATAGTTAGGGTTATTTTCATATAACATTTGTAATGATGTTCAACAAGTGTCAAGTTTCAAAGCTTTTCGACAATTCATTTTTGAGAAATGAGGAAAAAACAAAAACTTTAACGAAAACTTCAAAACTCGTAGACGGACGTATGGATAGACGCACAGACACATAGAAATCGCCAAACTGTAAGCCTGGATTTGCTAGGCAATCTAGCCAAAAAAAACAAACAAATTCTGTACATTATGGTGGAGTCTAAACCCGACAAATTTGCTATTATTTCGGGCGTTTGTTTAAGCTAAAGGTTTTTCAGCTATGTGAGTGAGTAATTTTAACAAAATGTAAATACATTATATATAATTGGAACTGGCAATTTTAGTGGTAAATAAAAACACCTTAGTTTGGAAATTCGGTTAAAAAACAAATATTGTACAGCCATTGATCTGTTCAGATGAGGCTTTTTGTATGTAAATTCCTCTCTGTCTACATCCTGCATTAGCCTTTTTCGGGTGTACATCTGCCGTGTTGCTGGGACAGCAAAAAAATAAGAAATCTCAAATATAACTTCAGTTAGCCTCAATAGTTTCAGAATGTCTTAATTTTGGTTTGCCCAACTCATTAAAACCATTTTTGGATAAAAGGTCGAAGCGCCCCAAAATATGCAACATAGGGTAAAATACCTTTTGAACTTCCCCTACCCAAACACGCCAGTGAAATTATTGGTATCTCAAGAAGGAGGCTGTTCCTACCCCTGTCAGTGTGAGTAACATCTTGGGCCTAACCATCGTTTAGTCACTGTAGACCTGGTGTTGTTCTACATACTATAGTAGTTAAATTAAATTGCCAGATTGTTCGGGTTTGACACGAATGAACACGGAATAACCTCGTCGATTTCCGTCAATGGCTTACAATAGTAGACGACCGAATACGGAAATCTGCGAAGAATTCCGATTGCATTTATGGCTTTACGGGAAAATAAACAAATGAAAGATAGTTTTTAACCAAATCATTTGTTTATCCTAATCGGTTAGCAAGACATATACATTTCTGCGACACGAAATATACTTTTATTAAATTGTGAAATGTGTTGACGAATTTTCGCCAATGAACAACGCGCAAGGTAACACTTTGGGCTATGCTTCCGGTTAATGGCCGTTTTGGCGACATTGGTAAAAATGCAATTTCATTGTCATTTTTGGAAGGGTTCGAGAAAGGTTTTTAATGTTTGTTTCACCTCATTCTGCTTGGAAACCACCATTCTTAATGATTTCTACGAATGCTTATCTTGTTAATTTCGTAACGAAAAAAGCTACTTTACGGTTGAAGTCGCCCATAAACTGCCGTAAATGACCCAAGACTTTTCAAAAGGATGGATGGGTATGTTTACTTTTCGCCTGCATGATACCATAGGAGCTCGCTTGCGCTCGCTATAACTAACTCATAAACGTATACAAAACTTCCTTGGAATTTTATTAGAACACAACATATTTCACCTCGATTCCAAAACGTATACAGAAAATGGAATTCACAATTACCTGATTCCCGAGTATATGCACCGCTATTATACAGTTCTGCACGTTTTCAGTAAGGACTCCTACAGATATGATTTGCGATATCATTTCTCTGTCATTTTGGGTTCGTTTTAAGGTTTTCGGATTTTAATGTATAAAATGTATATCAATTCAGCGATACATGCATTTTAAAAGTCGTTATTATATTTCGTTTTAAAACTTCAGTATAAAATCTGGTCCATTTTCTTTTTATCGAATATATGTAACATATATTTTGAGAATCCAAACTCTATAGACACAGTATAAACGGCTTTAATCCGCCTGACCCAACCCAAAAATTGGAGCTTCGAATTAAGAGTTACCAACTCGTAATTGATTTTACGCATATTCAATCATGGATAGTTTAAGAGCCCGCGAATAAACCTATACTTTTGATCGGCATATATCCATATAATAATACCTTAACACCTGGATAGAATTTTGATGAACAGTTTCGTAGAGTAATTTTGCGTTTGGCGAGTTAGTTTCTTTAAGATAAAGGGACTGGCGTGGCGCAGTCGGTAGCGCGGCGGATTTGTAACCGGAGGCCCCGGGTTCAATCCTCCGTGGTGCCACTGAGTTCCGTCGGTGTGTTCTTGGGCAAGACACTTTACCTTAGCCTCGTCCGTCGGATGGGGACGTAAACCGGGCGGTCCCGTGTATCGGTCTATCCTCCGAGCACGTTAAAGAACCATAGGAATCTATTCGATAATAAGAGTAGGGCAGGTTGCCGGTTTCCTATGTATCCTTCCCCTCTCTCTGGGGCGGCTCTAAATAACCTATGCTGTGTTGATGAGCCGTTAAACAACATTACATTCAATTCTTTAAGATAATCAGACGAAAGAAAATAATTTCACTTTAAAGGGACATATCTCAATAGAACGGTGTCAAACTCCGAATAAGAAACTGGAATATCTGAGGTGTTACTATTTACCCAAAGTAATGCTTGCTTGCCACGAAACATCTTATCTGGGTTGCGAAAAAATAATTTAACATGAACATCTTAACATAGAAAAGTGATATGCTCCGAATTACGAATAAGGAACTTTAAGTTGCTTTAACCAGTAAGTAAATGAGTTATATATTGCAGATGTTTGCTTCATTTCTTACATGAGATGGTTTAGTGGTAAAAAACATTGAAAACAAATGGTTTCAAGTTGAGATGCAAAAAAAACCAACACAAAACAACCCACAAAACTTAAAAAGGACACGTCTTCTTTGAACTGATTTAATCTAAAAAAAATCAAAAAGAAATTCGGAATGTGAGTAGTATATATATAGTAGTTTCACCTTGGCAGGGCCCCAGAACCCAAGCATTCAAAATGTGCAAACCACGGCTACAAAAACTATTAAAATCTAGTAAAAACGATGATACACCAGAAGTTTGGTAAGTTATCTTACTAGCACATCTTAGGAAAGAATTCTTTAAGCAGCTGCAACCTAAGTTTTGCCAGTAACGGAATTACACAGACACCACCTACTACGTGTCATAATTGCGGACTAACAGCAAATCAGGAAATAGCTTTATTGTTACCAGGCTAATCGGGCACTCACAGACAAACGACCAATTATACTATATACCGATCGCCCTTATATACTGTACACTCAGCAATTACTATAATTACCATTTGCATTTCATTATTAACATACACTATGCCAAATTACACTATACCAAAATTAATATCCGTACTGCACTTATTGTATATAATATAACTGCAAGGCTGTTATTTTAATAAAATCATGTTTAAAATTATTATTTATAATTATAGGTTATTTAACAGTGTTCTGTACAATACGGATATATATTTGGACGAGTACACAGCTTGGAAAATCATATTGGACGAGCCGCTAGGCGAGTCCAATATGATTTTCCAAGCTGTGTACGAGTCCAAATATATTCCGTATTGTACAGAACACTGTTAAATGATCTTTTTATTCTATACCTAATTTATACGTCCAATCGTATAAATGAATGACAATAATGATCCGGTGACAACAGGAGCTTTATCGTAACGCTTTATCTAGAGCGCCTGTCGATTCAGACTTTCATTCGGAACCTTTTCACGCGCTTCGGTCTTTATCATAGGTTTAACATGGGACCTGTGAATCGTACAATACGAAAAGAATACGGGTTATTTTGTACGCGCGTGCGTCCCGATACGGGAATATATTGTACGGTCACGTGATTCGAATGAGCGTCTACGATTGGACGTATAAATTAGGTATAGAATAAACATATATATTCCTCACCAATTGTCGTATTGGATTATTGAAAAATCCTGATGATTGTTGACATAATGTAAAATCGTTATCAGGAAAATCTCCCTCTTTTTTTTTTTTAATACATACATACTGCATTAGTATACAAGTATGAAAATCCAATAATTGGGTTAATATAAAGCGCATGTATGATTTACTTAGTGAAAAGAGAGGTTCATTTCAATGAAGACGTACATGCAATTAAATTAAATTTAAGTAACCTTAATCACAAGTTAATTTAAGCACAGTTAGTTAATTACGGTTTAATTCATAATATCCTCTCTTCCCGTACTGTCAACTGCTGTTTGTGTTCAGTACCTGTTCTGTTCTGAGTACAATTATGGTGACTACGTGACTGAACTGGTTCCTACAGCTCTAATTATTGGAAAGAGGTTGAAGGAGACAATCCATTTTAAAACATTTTGATTGATTAAAACAGTGTTATATTTAATTCGTATCACAGTGCTTAGGATTATTAATTTAAAAACATATACAGATGATCTTAAAACTTATCTAAAAATAGTAGTATATAATAATAGGTAACAAGCGCGTTTTATTGTCTGTATGCTAATGTATTTTGCCCATTATCCAGTTTATACTTTTTGTCATCAAATGCTGACAAACTCTTCTTGTTTATTATATAGCTGTTTAGTTCATGGCACTAACAGGATTCCGTACCATCAGATTAATCTTCTGAGCTGTTAATCAGTTAATAGTTGTTTTACAGATGGCGAATTTACATTTGTTAAATAGCTCGTCATAACTGAAATTCGTTTTCCTGCGTCTTAGGAAAAAATCGTAATTCTATAACCTCATACCGTTTTATTTTTAAATGTCTAGCCTTGCCCAACTTTTGATAACTTGAAATATGACAAAAATATTTTATTCTCAAATGCCACAGGGATATTTTATGGTGTGTGTGTGTGAAAAATATTTTATTCTCAAATGCCACAGGGATATTTTATGGTGTGTGTGTGTTGTTGGGGGGGGGGGGGGGGGGGGGGGGGGGATACATCCTAATCTGAGAGATGCATGATCAGATGATTACAAAGCAGAATACTATATTTAATTATAGGTAGACAGTAGTTGCGAATGACCCGTCAGACGAACTACGGCGGGGCACCAAGCTATGACGAGACAGGCCTGCCAAATCTCCGAATAAAAGCCTTTCATGAAAATCCGTCAAGTAGTTTCAGAGGAGTAATTGCTACAAGTTTTCATTATATAACTCTATGTAAACAAAGATGGCCACTAGCAGCGATGTTTAACGTCGAATCAAAATAATGTTCGACTCGGATAACCATCATGTCATGCTGATCATTTTAGAAAAAGTCCCTTATCAATATCACTTATAGTTTTCAAGAAGTAGTCGCTACAAACTCATTTTTTAAAAATCTATTTTTAGCTGTGGCTGCCATCTTGAATTTCTGGCCGATCTGAAATTTTGCTAGGATCAATCACACATCAAGAGCAACATTCCTGTAAAGTTTCATGAAAATCCGCCAAGTAGTTTCAGAGGAGTAGTCGCTACAAGTTTGTACTATATAACTCTATGTAAACAAAGATGGCCGCTGGCAAAACGATTTTTGACAATTCAGAGAAGTAGTCGCTAAAAGTTTTCATTATATAACTCAATCTAAACAAAGATGGCCGCTGGCAGCCATGTTTAACGTCGAATCAAGACGATTTTCGACAAGGACCAACATCATGCCATGCTGATCATTTTAGAAAAAGTCCCATATCAATATCACTTAGAGTTTTCAAGAAGTAGTCGCTACAAACTTGTTTTTTAAAAACCTATTTTTAGATTTGGCGGCTATCTTTGATTTCACATCAACATGAATTTTTGCTAGGATCAACTAGACTTCATGGGCAACATTTCTGTAAAGTTTCATGAAAATCCATTCAGTAGTTTCGGAGTAGTCGCTACAAAAAAAAGTTTACGGACAGACGGACAGACAGACGGACAGACGGACGACGGACGCCGCACCACGGCATAAGCTCTGCTGATCTCTGATCAGTCGAGCTAAAAATCTCAGGATTTTGTGTTAAACGTTTTGGCAGGTCTGACGAGAACACACACATCAACTGTATGCATCCACTATCTTTGAAAATGAATACGTTACTGAGTTGAAATGAACAGAGTGACTTTTTGATCGGTTTCACGGCAACAAACTGTAAACAAAACGCTCGATTCAGGTAGGTGTCCGCTTCATAACTTTCTTAATATGCCGATAAGGTAATTCGATGTATCTGGTACTTTCTGAGATTAGCCCTCCCAAAGTCTTGGAAACGAAAGAAATCTATGACTGTGTAAACTTAGCGCACACATCTGCCTAAAGTTAAGAATACACTTAAAACATTAAATACTACCGGCTTGATGACTGTTTACTATTCTTACTCATGGGGAATCCATTTAAATACAAATGGGGTATGTAGAACTTAACAGTTAAAGAATAAAGTCTATGCTTTTTTACTCCAAAATTTATACATTTTTAGAATTGTAAACTTCCTTTTTTCTCAAAAATAAGTATAGTGACGTATGTTTTTTATTTCATTATCTTGAAGTACACGATATTTGCTAACAATACAGACGTTTAAAAAAAAGTTAATCATAGATAATACTATTTCTTTCTCGAAATGTCTCTTATTTTCTACAAAATCTGCCATTTTTCCGAGTATATGCAAGGCGATAAAGATAATATTCCCCTTATTTCCGCAAATATCAAGGATTTTTCTTAGACATTTACGCGTTATGTTTGCAAAAGCTATAGCCACTAAACTAATAAATCTCTCCGTGGTCTGTTTCGAAATACTGAAACTATACTTAATTTTAGTGTATCAACAATCTAAACATTTAATTTGATTCATAATAATCCAGGATTTATAAATAGTAACATGTATTATTATAAATTCTTGTAATGATGAAATCTAGTGAAAAATATTTAAAGTTTGAAAAAGCATGTTAATTGTATGCATAGTCGCTCTTAGATACGTACGCGCGAATAAGACGCGCATTCCTTGTGTCGATAGGGGAAATACACTCAAGTGATATGAAAACGCAACACGGGAATTTCCGCTATATGTTGTATGTACAATATGCTGCTTTTAATCGAATGGTACATGGCTACGTAAGACCTTTCCTTTTGGAAAAAATACTAAAACAACAAATAATACAGCAAATAGTATTCCTTCAATGTTTCATTATTCACAGAGCATGTGAGCAAACTTAGGATGCAACATTTTGCAAACTATTTACGTTAAATACAGTACTGAACTAGCTCATTTTTTCAAAGAGCTACTTCAACATTTATGAAGTTCTTGTTACAAAGTGTAGTGTGATTAAAACGTCTACAACATCACAGTTGTGTCCTTTCTCTAGTTAACTGCAACTTTCTTTTTAAAAAAACATCTTGGGATTTCTTTGGAATATTATGTGCAATTAAGTGTCAATATACAGCGGAAATTCCCGTGTTGCGTTTTCATATCACTTGAGTGTATTAAGCCCCGAATACGGAAGCCTATATGTACCTTTTGAGTTATGACCTGTGACTTACGACGTATGACTTATGAGATATGACTAACGACTTTTGTTTTATGAAAAGGAAAGCGTGAAAATCATAAATGGCGAACACTGTGAATGGTTTGATGTCAATGCCGAACTTGTTTTCATGACTGTCTCCTGATACCAGCGAGTGTTGTTGTTCTATCAAGTGTACTTGCAGTAGAATCCAGCTAATAGTTGCTTTAATAATGGATGGTTTTTCATATCCAGAAATAGTGTTTTTTTACATCAGAGGGGGGTGGGGGGGGGGGGGGGGGGTTGTTGTTCTATCAAGTATACAAGTGCCTGGTGGGTGGGGGGGGGGGGAATATTTGTTCTTTTTCAATCATATTTATATAACAAGCTCATTTAAGGTGGGATATTGTGGTTTTATGACTTTCATAGACCTAAATTTCCTGTTCGACTTTTATACCTACTATTTCTATGCTATTAGTATGAAAAGTAATGACAACAGCAAACGTGCATACATGTTTAACAAAGCAAAGTACAGAATTTTTCAACAAATCAAGGGCCGTAACTCTGCTGTTTCACCGTAGAACCTGGTTTAAACACACAGTGACATTTTTTTGCCACTGAACTAGGTGGTAGCCCTATTGTCAACCCATTTATGTTTGTGATGTCATACACCGTGCCTTTTGTTTATGCTTGTAATTGTTGTAATCTGCGACAAGGACTATCACAACCCGACTTCTAGGGTGATGTGATTTACAAACTTCTCAAGATTCTTGGTCATAATCACTCTCATACAGTCTTTATAAAACTTGTTAAAAAGTTTATCAAAATAGGTTATGAGCCTATAATTTTGCAACCCATTCCATGTTTAGTGGTTGACCCTTTTACAATTCGCCACTATGCTTGCCTCTTTGATTGTGCGATGATCGGACAGATTGTGGACCCTATGATGATGTCTACCTAAATCCTATTAGGACGGTAGCGTTTGTCTTTAATCCTGTCTTGTAGTACCCTTAACGGTTTGTTTGGTGCTGTGTGGCGGCCGTAGAAAGTCGATTACAAATCAGTAGTTTTATTACTTACTGGTCCTTTAGGATCATCAAGTCCAATCGGTTTGGCTTAACCCTGATCTTCTTTCAAAATATAAATGTAATTTAAGGACTCTTCTGCGACAAGGACTATCACAACCTGACTTCTATGGTGATGTGATTTATAGACTTCGTAGGATTCTTGGTCATGATCACTTTCATACTATCTTTGTTAAACTTGTTAAAAAGTTTATCAAAAGAGGTTATGACCCTACCCTATCATTTTGCAACGTACTGCATGCTTGGTGGTGGACCCTTTTACAGTTCGCCACTATGCTTTCCTCTTTAATTGTACGATGACCGGACAGGCTGTGGACCCTATGATGACGCCTACCTAAAGCCCATTGGGACGGTGGCGTTTGATGTTTGTCCATGTTCTTTCTTGTCGTGCCCTTAATGGTGTATTCTCTTACTGCTCTGGCTTCTGCAAAGTCATTGAGTACCTTCATTGTGGCTTTCTAGGCTATTGTTTTTTTGTATTATATTTACACGAGCATTTTTGTGTTTTACTTATATTGCCTATTGATGCTGCCTTGTTGGTTAGAGTTTAGATCATGGCGGGGATTTCTTTATTTACACTGTCCTGTTTTAATGGGATGACAGTAGGGTAAGTGTGAGGTTTGGTGCACCCTAGAACCGGTTTAAACCCCCAGTGGCCTACTTTGCCACTGACCGTTCCAAGGCGGTAGCCCTATTGTCAACCCTTTTGTGTTTGTGATGTCGTTTGCATTTTTTATTACTTTTGCCTTTTCGTTTGTCTGTTTGCGTGTTTGTTTTTGTGTTTTGTGGTTGACTGTCGTCCTTGAATGCTGTTTTCCCTGTCCGATATTTTTATCCTTCTTTAAATTAGAATATCGCTAAAGCCGGTGGTAGGAGGCGTGAGTGGTGTTGCACTTAACATTACCTCTCATGAACAGACTCAATAAAATCCGAGTCTGCTACTTTTATCTATTGTTAGTGTTTGTTGCTTCTAAAGGATCCACTTTTCAGTATGTATTGACATTCACTTGAGCGTTTGTTTAGTGCTGTGCCACTGGCGGCCGTAAAACGTCGTGATGTTGTAGACGTTTTAATCACACTACACCTTGTAACAAGAAATTCATCAATGCTGAAGTTCCTCTTTGAAAAACGGAGCCAGTTCAGTACTGTATTTAAAGTAAAGAGTTTGCAAAATTGTGTACCCTAAGTTTGCTCGCATGCTTGAGCCAAACGCGTACACTGGCAATAATGAAACTTTGAAGGAATACTATATTCTGTATTATGTGTTGTTTTATTATTTTTTTCCGAAAGGAAATGTCTTACGTAGCCATGCACCATTCGATTAACAGCAGCATATTGTACATACAATATATAGCGGAAATTCCCGTGTTTCGTTTCAGTATAGAACAACATGTCATTGAATAAAAGCTTTTTGAGATCATACTTCCATAGTATGCTGAGATGGACTCTCTGGTATATTTCACTTCTACATGTTTGGTTCTTGATTGTCTATCAGAAGAACATACTGTCCACCTGCAACCGACAGTCGGACTTAAACTCCTATTTTTGAATTTCTTCGTCAGCCATTTGTTCCTTATCTTTACTACACTTGTGAACGTTACATCTCTGTCCATTCATGTATTTGAATTGTTCTATGAAATACCCACTAGATTAAGAGATTTGTCAACTTTACATACATGTCATTTGGGAATTTCCCAACTCAATTAAAGACTACACTCTGGGCCTCTTCTATAGCATGGGGGCGACCCGAATGCCCCCGCTCCTACGCGATGTGATTTATCGGAAAGTACCTCTGGTGAAGCACTCTGGCCATCTACAATGCAATTTGTAGTCTTTGTGTCTTTCAGTTCTTTTCTCACTTTTAGCAATCTGTAATTTTGAACAAGAAATATTCATGAAACAAATTGTCAAATATTGTTGCTTATAAGAACAACCTAGAAATATTCTTCAGCATTAACAGTCATAGCATGGACAATAGAAACTGCCATTTCTACTCACCACTGACTGTTTAATACATATTTTAGAACTATTCCAATCTTTACAAACCTTTAGATCTTTGTCACATTCAGCCAATTTGCCAACTGAGAAACCATTTTGCGATTGGTGCAATTTAACGAACATTTTTTCTTTTCATTGGCAAGTTATCAGCAGAATCACCAATCGGTACAACCCGTAACGTCAATTGCTTGTAGTTCACCGCTTCGTTCTTGGCATGTATCCATCATTTTACTGATTTAATTTGTTTTATTTTCACTTGAATGATCTTTGAAAACCGCGAGCTTACTTAATATTCGGTGTAAAATATCAATCAATCAATAGAATTATTAAATACTTGCCTCGTTATTTGCCCTTTCAGAATCAATCTGTATACTCTGATTCCTCCATCTTGAATAAATTCCCCGCATTTCTCTTTATCAAAAGACGCTTCATAAGTCAAAAGTCGTAAGTCATAAGTCACAGGTCATAATTCAAACGGTATGTATAGGTTTCCGTACCCGAAGGCTTGTCGTCTCCCTCGTGATAGAAACATTGATATCTCCGGTGGTTCATTAGATCTCTTTCGTGTCAAATCTTTGAGATCTCCAGATCTTGTCTAACTCACTTTTGAATATGTTACATTTTTGGCGGTCACAATATTAGAATGTCCTCTAATCTGGTTGTTTATAGATAGTCAAAATAATTCTGTAGTCTATATCATCAATATGGTGGATGATTTTAAATAGGTGTATTAAGTCTCCACGTCTCCGTCTATACTCTAAGGTGGGTAAGTTGAGCTCTCTCAACCTGTCCTCGTAACTAAGTCCTGTCAGTCCTGGTACAAACCGTGTGGCACGTCTCTGCACATTTTCTACAATACGTTTCGTATTTTTTAATGCTGGGAACCATATCAAATTTCCATAGTCCACATGTGAACGTATAAGAGCTTTGTATAATTGTATAAGCAATTTCTTGTCCAAGAACGAAGAATTTCGCCTTATCAAGCCAATTTTGCTGTTTGATTTATTTACAGTTTTACTTATGTGCATTTCAACATTTAATGTGTTTGTAAAATGTATACCAAGGTCCTTTCATAAACAACTGTAGGAAATGTCCTTAAAATGATTGATCTCACACTATCCATCAATGCGTTGTCTGAATATAGATGTATCGTAAAGCAAAAAGGCGGACACTATGTTTAATTCTGACATTTTGTTTTGTGTTTTATTCTTAAACAATATGTAACATACTAATTAATACAAAATGTTTGTTCTAAAAAATGTTCGATGACATCGTAAATACGCTTACCGGTATTATTTATCTTGATTTAATATATTCATTCTTCATTACTTGCAACGCAACACGAGGGACATCATTAATAGAGGTTCTCTCAACGCACTTAATGCACATTGGTAGTGTACGCGGCACGTAATAGGCTGCATACAATCATCATTGTTTTTGTAAATAATTATTGCTCTGATAAGGTTTTATTTCTTTTCTTTGTCATGCATTTTTAAGAGCAAAATGCCTACATTTCGAACATGTAATAGCCAACTCCAGATTATAATATGTCCGGTTTTCAACGGGCGTATAACAATACTATTCTTTGCTTCGTTTACACTCTAGCTCCTTTTTTTAAAGACCTAAACTTGGCTCTATATAAATACACCCCCGTAAGTAAACTTTTTCCAAAGAAAAAGCAATACTGCCCGTATTATGTAGTTATTCGGCATAACATTGCCATTGTATAAATCTGTCACGGTGTCCTGACGATTGCAATTCTAATGTCACGGTTTCTCCCTTACAGTGTCACGGATTTTCTACGACAACATGGTTAATTAAAAGGGAATCGTAGCTACCCAGTAGGTTTGAGTGTGATGGGACGTTTCTTTTGAGGAAGGATCTTCCATATGCATTAAGGAAGTAGATGTTAGTACATCTATGGAATATGAAAGTGACGAGTCTACCTTAAAGGGACACACGGCAATCGAGTTTAGACAAGCGGTTTTTTTACATAAAATACATGAATGCCATGGTGTGAGTTACACTGTACCAGACAGATACATGCCAAGGTGTGAGCAACACTGTACCAGACATACATGCCAGGACGTGAGCAACACCGTATCAGGCAGATACATGCCATGGTGTAAGCCACACTGTACCAGGCAAATACATGCCATGGTGTGAGCCACTCTGTACCAGGCCGATACATGCCAAGGTGTGAATGACACTGTACCAGGCAAATACATGCCATGGTGTGAGCCACACTGTACCAGGCCGATACATGCCAATGTGTGAATGACACTGTACCAGGCAAATACATTCCATGGTGTAAGCCACACAGAACCAGGCAAATACATGCCATGGTGGGAGCCACATTGTACCATGTACATACATGCTATGGTGTGAGCCACACTGTACCAGACAGATACATGCCATGGTGTGAGCCAAACTGTACCAGACAGATATATGCCATGGTTTGAGCCAAACTATACAAGGCAGACACCTATGATGGTGTGAGCCACACTGTACCAGACAGATACCGGTCATGGTGCGAGCCACACTGAACCAGACAGATACATGCCATGGTGTGAGCCACACTGTACCAGACAGATACATGCCATGGTGTGTGCCACACTGTACCAGACAGATACATGCCATGGTGTGTGCACCACACTGTACCAGGCAGATACATACCATGGTGTGAGCCACTGTAGCAGGCAAATACGTCATGATGTGAGCCACATTGTACCAGTCACATACATGCCATGGTGTGAGTCACACTGAACCAGACAGATACATGCCATGATGTGAGCCACACTGTACTAGACAGATACATGCCATGGTGTGAGCCACAATGTACCGGACAGATACATGCCACGATGTGAGCCACAATGTACCAGACAAATACATGCCATGGTGTGTGCACCACATTGTACCAGGCAGATACATACCATGGTGTGAGCCACTGTATCAGGCAAATACATGTCATGATGTGACATTGTACCAGTCAAATACATGCCATGGTGTGAGCCACACTGTACCAGACAGATACATGTCATGGTGTGAGCCACAATGTACAAGGCAGATACATGCCATGGTGTGAGCCACACTGTACCAGACAGATATATAGTGTGAGCCACACTGCACCAGACAGATACATGCCATGGTGTGAGCCACACTGTAATGACAGATAGATGCCACGGTGTGAGCAACACTGTACCAGACAGATACATGCCATGGTGTGAGCCACAATTTACAAGGTAGATAAATGCCATGGTGTGAGCCACACTGTACCAGACAGATACATGACATGGTGGGAGTCACACTGAACCAGACAGATATATGCCATGGTGTGAGCCACTCTTAACCAGACAGACACATGCCATGGTGTGAGCCACACTGAACCTGACAGATACATGCCATGGTTTGAGCCACACTGTACCAGGCACTTACACGTCATGGTGTGAGCAACACTGTACCAGACAGATATATAGTATGGTGTGAGCCACACTGTACCAAACACATACATGCTGCGGTGAGCAACTCTGTAGCACAGATACATGTCAGGATGTAAGGAACACTTTACCAGACAGATACATCCATGGTGTGATCCATACTGTACCAGGCAGATACATGCCATGGTGTGAGCCACACTGTACCAGACATACATGCCAGGATGCAAGTCACACTGAACCAGATAGATACCTGCCATGGTGTGAGCAACACTATACCAAACAGATACATGCCATGATGTGAGCAACACTACCAAACAGATACATGCCATGGTGTGAGAAACACTGTACCAGGCAGATACATGCCATGATGTGAGCAACACTGTGCCAGACATATACATGCTATTGTGTGAGCAACTCTGTACCAGGCAGATATATGCCATGTTGTGAGCAACAATGTACCAGGCAGATATATGCCATGGTGTGAGCCACACTGTACCTGGCACATACATGCCATGGTGTGAGCAACACTGTATCAGGCAGATATATGCCATGGTGTGAGCAACACTGTACCAGACATATACATGCCATGGTGTGAGCCACACTTTACCAGACATAGACATCATGGTGTGAGCCACACCATACAGATATATGCCATGGTGTGAGCAACACTGTACCACTGATACATGTCATGGTGTGAGCCACACTGTTCCAGGCAGATATATGCTAGAGTGTGAGCCACACTGTTCCAGGCAGATACATGCCATGGTGTGAGCAACACTATACCAGGCAGATAAATACAATGGTGTGAGCCACACTGTACCTGGCACATGCATGACATGGTGTGAGCAACACTGTATCAGGCAGATATATGCCATGGTGTAGCAACACTGTACCAGACATATACATACCATGGTGTGAGCCACTGTACCAGGCATAGCCATGTCATGGTGTGAGCCACACTGTACCATACAGATACATGCCATGGTATGAGCCACACTGTACCACTGATACATGTCATGGTGTGAGCCACACTGTTCCAGGCAGATATATGCTAGCGTGAGCCACACTGTTCCAGGCAGATAAATACAATGGTGTGAGCCACTGTACCTGGCACATACATGACATGGTGTGAGAAACACTATACCAGGCAGATAAATACAATGGTGTGAGCCACTGTACCTGGCACATACATGACATGATGTGAGCAACACTGTACCAGACATATACATGCCATGGTGTGATCCACTATACCAGGCATAGACATATCATGGTGTGAGCCACACTGTACCATACAGATATGTGCCATGGTGTGGGCCACACTGTACCAGACATATACATACCATGGTGTGTGAGCAACTCTGTACCAGCAGATATATGTCATGGTGTGAGCAACACTGTACCGGGCAGATATATGCCATGGTGTGAGCAACACTGTACCAGACATATACATACCATGGTGTGAGCAACACTGTACCATATATACATGCCATGATGTGGGCCACACTGTACCGGACAGATACATGCCATGGTGTGAGCAACACTATTCCAGGCAGATACATGCCATGGTTCAAGTCACACTGTACCACCAGACATACATGCCATGGTGTGAGCTACACTGTACCAGACAGATACATGCCATGGTGTGAGCAACACTATCTGACATACATGCTGCAGTGTGAGCAACACTGTACTAGACAGATACATGCCATGGTGTGAGCCACACTACCAGGCACACACATGCCATGGTGTGAGCAACACTGTATGAGGCACATACAAGCCATGGTGTGAGCCACTCTATACCAGGAATATACATCCCATGGTGTGAGCAACACAGTACCAGACATATAGATGCCAAGATGCACTGTTAAAAATTGTGGGTGCCATGTGACCACTTTTAAAATCAAATGATTTTGAAATAGAATAAATTTTTCACATCAATAGAATAGAAAAATAACAAGTTTTGATTTATTTTCACATTTATTTTATCGAGTCTAGTCAATGAAACAGGCATCAAGTTATGTCTATTTTCTTAGGTGTGTCGCTGACATGCTCTAAAGTTGATAACACCTGTGCTTTCAGATCTGCTTGGATCAATCCATTGAACTTGAACTGAAAACAGAAAGTTAACAGACATAAGACGAATATTTGAAATATTAAGAGTGTGGTGTGTATGCTGTTTATTAAGAATGTAGTATTTAGGCAGTTTATTAAGAGTGTGTTATTTAGGCAGTTTATTAAGAGTGTGATATATAGGCAGTTTAGTGATTAAGAGTGTGTTATTTAGGCAGTTTATTAAGAGTGTGATATATATAGGCAGTTTAATGATTAAGAGTGTGTTATTTAGGCTGTAACCATGAGTGTGTTATTTAGGCAGTTTATTAATAATGTGTTATTTAGGCAGTTTATTAATAGTGTGTTATTTATAGAGTTTATTAAGAGTGTGGTATTTAGGCAGATTATAAGGCATGTTATTTATGGGGTTTAGTGATTAGGAGTGTGGTATTTAGGCAGTTTATTAAGGTGTGGTATTTAGGCAATTTATTAAGAGTGTGGTACTAAGGTAGTTTATTAATATTGTATTATTTAGGCAATTTAATTAAGAGTGTGGTATTTAGGCAGTTTAGTGTATTATTTAGGCAGTTTAATGATTAAGAGTGTGGTATTTATGCAGTTTGGTGATAAGGAGTGTGGTATTTAGGCAGTTTATTAAGAGTGTGTTATTTAGGAAGTTTATTGATTACGAATGTGTTATTTAGGCAGTTTAGTAATATTGTGTTATTTATAGAGTTTATTAAGAGTGTGGTATTTAGGCAGATTATTAGGCATGTTATTTATGGAGTTTAATGATTAAGAGTGTGGTATTTAGGCAGTTTATTAAAGTGTGGTATTTAGGCAGTTTATTAAAGTGTGGTATTTAGGCAGTTTATTAAAGTGTGGTATTTAGGCAGTTTATTAAAGTGTGGTATTTAGGCAGTTTATTAAGAGTGTGGTACTAAGGTAGTTTATTAAGAGTGTATTATTTAGGTAGTTTAATTAAGAGTGTGGTATTTAGGCAGTTTAGTGATAAAGAGTGGTATTTAGGCAGTTAATTAAACAAGAGAGTTATTAAGAGCATGGTATTTTGGCAGTTTAGTGATTAAGTGTGTTATTTAGGCAGTTTAGTGATTAAGTGTGGTGGTTAGGCAGTTTAGTGATTAAGAGTGTTATTTAGGCAGTTTATTGATTAAGCGTGTGTTATTTAGGCAGTTTATTGAATTAGAGTGTTATTTAGGGAGTTTAGTGATTAAGAGTGTGTTATTTAGGGAGTTTAGTAATTAAGAGTGTGTTATTTCTGCAGTTCAGTGACTAAGATTGTTATTTAGGGAGTTTAGTGATTAAGAGTGTGTTATTTAGGGAGTTTAGTAATTAACAATGTTATTTAGGCAGTTTAGTGATTGAGAGTGTTATTTAGGCAGTTTATTAAGAGTGTGTTATTTAGGCAGTTTAGTGATAAAGATGTTATTTAGGCAGTTTAGTGATTAAGAATGTGTTATTTAGACAGTTTAGTGATTAATAGTGTTATTTAGACAGTTTAGTGATTAAGAGTGTTATTTAGGCAGTTTATTGATTAAGAGTG
Organism: Cyrtodaria siliqua; assembly: GCA_037043455.1. Classification (NCBI taxonomy): domain Eukaryota; kingdom Metazoa; phylum Mollusca; class Bivalvia; order Adapedonta; family Hiatellidae; genus Cyrtodaria; species Cyrtodaria siliqua. Next base: position 69,862 of record JAWPHD010003123.1, on the reverse strand, counting down.
TTATTTAGGCAGTTTATTGATTCATAGTTTGTTATTTAGGCAGTTTAGTGATCAACATTGTTATTTAGGCAGTTTATTGAGAGTGTGTTATTTAGTGATTAAGAAAGTTATTTAGGCAGTTTAGTGATTAAGAATGTTATTTAGACAGTTTATTGAATAAGAGTGTGTTATGTAGGCAGTTTAGTGATTAATATTGTTATTTAAGCAGTTTATTGATTAAGAGTGTTATTTAGGCAGTTTATTGATTAAGTGTTATTTAGGCAGTTTCTTGATTAAGGGTGTTATTTAGGCAGTTTATTGATTAAGTGTTATTTAGGCAGTTTATTGATTAAGAGTGTGTTATTTAGGCAGTTTATTGATTAAGAGGGTTATTTAGGCAGTTTATTGATTAAGTGTGTGTTATTTAGGCAGTTTATTGATTAAGAGGGTTATTTAGGCAGTTTATTGATTGAGAGTGTGTTATTTAGGCAGCTTATGGATTAGGAGTTATTTAGGCAGTGAATGGTTTATGAGATAACTATTATGAAACTGACTCTTTAATAAACATGATTGATTGAATTTGATTTTATAGTCGCACCAACAGCTAAGGTCATATGGCGACTTTCCAGCTTCCATTGGTGGAGGAAGACCCCAGGTGCCCCTCCGGGCAATTTTCGTGCACGGGCGGGCGCCTGGGTAAAACCACCGACGTTCCGCAAGCCAGCTGGATAGCTTCCTCACATAAAGATTCCTAGGCCCCTGAGGGATCGAACCTACAGCGTTGAGGGGCAAGTGATTTGAAGTCAGAGACGTTTACCACTCGGCCACGGACGCCCCTTAATAAACATGAATGAACTTTGCTTGAACGAAAAAACATGCTATAAAATGTTTTAATTTATATGAAGAAAAGGTTGTTTTAAATCCATTTTAATGGTAATATCCTCAAAACATGATGTAAGTAGCAAATTATGTTTTCGTTATTAAAAAGCACTATAATTTTCTGCATGATAAATGTGTTGACAGATTATACAGTGATCTGTTGTACACCTTACTTTATTACTTCTAAACAAACTTCAAACCGACTTATTTATCGCGGATAACTGTAATGCTTCATCATGCTCATTCAAGGTTCCAGTGTTTTTTTTATGTGTTTTGTGAATGCAGCCTGTGCCCATGCCATTGTGAAAAATAGCGGCATTTTTCTAGAAATTGTGAAAATTGTGAAATATTTATAATATAAGAGAAATAAACTTTTTTCACTTTTATTTTCACAGTTTAATATCCCTTGGTTTTAAGTTTTGTTTTTGGTAAATACAGACTAGTTTTTTTTTGTTTTTGTTTTTCAGATTGTGAATTTTTTGGTTAAAATTGTGAAAAAAGGATACTTTTTGGGATTGTGAAGGAGGCCGAATTTCGGCCCCCAAATTAGGCATGAAAAAAACACTGGGTTCATACAGAACTTGGGCAGCAAAATTCAAGGACTTTTCAAGGACAAAATTGTAAATTATCAAGGACTCTGCATTCGATGGTGGCACAGTTATTTGTTCACTCTTCAGGGGTCAATCCACGCTCCCAAAACAGGGAGATGTGATTTATCCCTGTAGGTGAACATATGGAGATGTTTTTGAAAACAGGGAGACTTGACATTTATGCCATTTATTGATTTAGGTATCCTTTTTTGCAGGTGTATCTGAACCATTATCTCAATAGATATGTCATATTTGACTGTTTTGAGTTTATGCAAAATACGGATTTAACAAAAATGTTTTTATAAATGTAATCATACAATATAAATATTTGTACCAACTACCACTCCTCTCTCTTCATTTTTTTTGTCTCATTTTAATTGTAAGAAGATTTTAGCACAAATCACTGAAAAATTATCTGGTGTTCTTTTGGGTAAGACACTATGATAAAACTGCCCTGCCATTTCAATGAAATAACTTGATCTGTATTTCTGATTTAGAGCTGGTGGAATGCAAACTAATAAAGTCAGCAGTAGGTGAAAACTACCCCCGAAAAGGTTTTCTTACAGTTAGTCCTAAATTGCTGCACATGTTACAAACCTTTTGATTGTACTTAATGTTTGTGTGAAGTTTCATCAAATCCATTCAGTCGATGAATTTTGACTCATTTGACATTTGACCAAGTGTTTTTCTGTTGTTGCGGAGACATGAATTTTGACTCATTTGACCTTTGACCATGTGTTTTTACCAAGTGTAAACTTGACCTTGAGGTATGGAGTGTGACACACGTTCCCATGGTGATTGACATAGGTGAAGTTTCTTGCAATTCCCTTCAAAAATATGGATGAGACACACATTTGACCTTTGATCTCTAAGTGTGACCTTGACCTTTGAGGCAAGGACCTGGCTCTTGTTAGTGAATTAACGTGTCTGAAGTTTCATAAAATTCCCTTCAATACGTCTAAAGTTATGGCTGTGACATAAATTTGATTCATCCGACTGTCGACTGCCAAGTGTGACCTTGACCTTTGAGATATGAACCCGATTACTGTGCACAACTCAACTGGGTAAAGTTTCATGAAATTCTCTTCAGAACTTCAGCAGATATGACAGAGACATGATTGTTTCAGACAGATGGCCGAACAAACTAATGGACGGTGCAGTAACTATATGTCCCCTCTCTTAGGAGGGGCATAAAAAAAATGCTGATCTCTTGGAAGTCGGACACCACTAGTTAATGTATAGTATATGTAACCAAGATGAAACTTGCTTACTTTTCTTACTTCAATTGGTGAAAATCAGGTATCATAAACAAGCTAACATTTGTACGACTCAGGGGATAGCATGGTGGAGATCTGGAGATCAGATACTTCACTGTGAACCTGAGACAAGACACTATTCCTAAGCTCGTCTGAGTTTATGCCCCAAGCATGTAAACGAACCGTAAGAATCTAGTCACGGCTCCGTAGATAGCATGGTGGAGATCCAGAGAAACACTATTTATTAGCTCATTTGAGTTTGCCATGAGCATGTAATCTTTTTTACCATAAGAATCTTAAATAAAGAAATTATTATTATCTAGACAATATTAAGAGTAAAGCATTGTTCACAGATTATATATGCCAAGTCTCCCACCTGAAGGAAAATCTCATGTTTTTGGGTGGTTTCCCCCACCAATTTTATTTTTAAAAATAAAACAAAAAACAAAACAGTTTTGCTTTAATAAGCATGTCAATTTAATAAATGTGCTTACATGTGCAAATACATGTTTACGGTAATAGCTTACAAGTGAAATTACGTAGATTTCATTTTTCAACGGTAAATAATGCGGAAATTAATTATCTCTTTAATTTCGTATACTTGCACACTCTCTGGGGCTGTTAAAAAAACTTAAGAGAATGTTGACGAGCCCGTTAAACCCCAATTTAATTATAATCTTGGCTAATTATTTACTATAGGGTAAAGGGCAATAACTCTGCATGCATTGATTTTGCTCCTTCTGGAACTTGGCAAAGATCATACTGAAACAAACCATCCATTCTGCTGAACCTCATATACTATTTACTGTCTGGTTATACAAGCAGACGACAATAACGTAGTGAATATCATATACCATTTACTGTCTGGTTATACAAGCAGACGACAATAACGTAGTGAATATCATATACCATTTACTTTCTGGTTATACAAGCAGACGACAATAACGTAGTGAATATCATATACCATTTACTGTCTGGTTATACAAGCAGACGACAATAATGTGGTCAGGGCACGAAAATTCCACTCTTCCGCTCGTATTGACGAGTGAAATTCGAATCTGGACGAGTGAAACCCATGAATCGGTCGTCCGAGAGGACGAGTAACATTTCAGTAGAAGACAACAACAAAGAAAATAGTTCTTAAATGGTTTATAAAGCGATTAAATGCAGTAAATAGTCGCAACTCTGTTTATTCAACGATAAAATGCAATTTAAGTCAACCGGATATTGGGAAATTGACGCATTTCCGTTTTGGGACATTCTAAAATGCGGCTCCCGTTCTAATTTCAATGAGCGCGAACGTTACCTATTTGATGTTATACAAATAACACTTTCACGGGGGAATCTTTTAAGGGCATAAGTCAGCTTTTAGGTGACTGGGGCCAGGGCCTTCAGGAAGGGGAATTGCAAAAAGAATGCTGTTTTCCTGTATTGTAGTTTAACATTTCATAACAAGAAATGTCACAGTAAGTGACAAATGCTCCGAAGTGACCTGTAAGTGTGACCTTGACCTTGGAGCAATATGAAACCAACAGATATATTTAAAAAAAAAAAATTCAAACAAACAATAAAAATCAAATAAAAAAAAAAAATAAAAAAAATAAAAAAAATAAAAAAAAAATATTTAAAAAAAAAAAATTAAACAAAAAAAGAATTTAAAAATTTATAATTTATTTTTTATTTTTATTTTTTTCGCGACACGACGTCTTGTGGTGAGCAATTGTGCGAAGTTATTTGAAAATCCGTTAATTCTTGTCCGAGTTATGAAGCGGAGACGATTGTAGACGAACGGATTTTGAACTTTGATCTCTATGTGTGACCTTGACCTTGGAGCCACGGACCTGGATTTTGTGCGCGACACGTCGTCTTGTTGTGGTGAGCAATTGTGCAAAGTTATTTGAAAATCCATCCATTATTGTCAGAGTTATGAAGCGGACACGAGTGTAGACAAACAGATTTTGACCTTTGATCTCTAAGTGTGAACTTGACCTTGGAGCCACGGACCTGGGTTTTGTGCGCGACACTTTGCCCTGTTGTGGTGAGCAATTGTGCGAAGTTATTTGAAAATCCATCCATTATTGTCAGAGTTATGAAGCGGACACGAGTGTATAGACGAACGGATTTTGACCTTTGATCTCTAAGTGTGACCTTGACCTTGGAGCCACGGACCTGGATTTTGTGTGCGACACGTTGCCCTGTTGTGGTGAGCAATTGTGTGAAGTTATTTGAAAATCCATCCATTATTGTCAGAGTTATGAAGCGGACACGAGTGTAGTGACAAACGGATTTTGACCTTTGACCTCTAAGTGTGACCTTGACTTTGGAGCCACGGACCTGGTTTTTGTGCACGACATGTCGTCTTGTTGTGGTGAGCAATTGTGAAAAGTTATTTGAAAATCCATCCATTATTGTCAGAGTTATGACACGCGAAAGGACAGACAGTGCGATTACTATATGCCACCCTTCGGGGGCATAAAAAGATTTTTTTATTTATTTATTTTTTTAAAAGAGGGGATTTTTTCACAGGAAAACGGGGAAATAGATACCTTGCCAGAGTAACTATAATGGCCATGATCAGACTGTAGTGAACTATAGAATATAAATATGAATATAGTCATCTATAATACTGTTTCATAATTTTCATTGATTTATATAAAGAAAAAAACAAGACATTATGATGTTTCCCTTTGTTTTATTTATATATAATAGTGCTAAATGATTGTATCCGACTACTTTGACTTATGAACTTTTAGTCAGAGCAGGACGAGTAAACATCCTATAAGGACGAGTAACATGTCAATGGCACTTGTCCTACAGGACGAGTATACAGTAAAATATATTTCGTCTCCTGGTGGTGAATATCATATACCATTTACTGTCTGGTTATACAAGCAGACGACAATAATGCACAATGAACGTTGACACGTATGGAATCAGCGACCTGGCACCTACCTTGTGTTTGAAATGTTTCGCTTTCTCTGGTATTCGGTGATCAAATATCTCTGATGTCTTCATAAACTGCTCATACAAAGCCAGCGGCTGTCTGAAACACGAAGATAAAACATAACTTTACACCTGCAAATCCACATAGATTCATTACTCAGTAATTTATGATGTAACAGTTATTGATGGGCACAGCAAGTCATTAGTAGAACATAAATGTGATTATTCATAACTCTTTTGTTAAATAAATTATGTCCAAGCATTTTTCAAATACTAAAAACAAGAGGCCCAAGAGGGCCTGTATCGCTCTACTTGCTATATGGTGTCCATGGTGGGGTAGAGGTAGGTGGGTGGGGGTGGAGATTGAGGGGATGGGGATAGAAGGATTGTGCATCAGATAAAACTAGTTTTGTTATAAAGTGTCTTCAATTACCAACATATAGGGAGAGGGATGTATTTGGCTCAAGTCTGGCTAGCTTTAAGACAAATCAAACTTTCTTTAATATACTCAAACCAAGTTTGACATGTGACCCAGGAACGGTCTCAAATTTGACCCCATGGTCACCATTTGAACAAACTTGGTAGAGAACCATAAGTTGAGTGTAAATATAAAATATTAAACCGTTGGCTCTTGAAATTTCAGAAGAAGAATTTTTAAGTTTGTCCATATATAAGTAAAACATGTGACCCCGGGGACAGGGCCAAATTTGACTCCAGGGTCACCATTTGAACAAACTTGGCAGAGGACTGTAAGCTGATGGTAAATACAAAATATTAAACCTCTGGCTCCTGTAGTTTCAGAGAAGAGGATTTTGTTTAAGTTTTTACATATGGTATGTAACTCTATGTAAGACATGTGACCCTTGGGGTGGGGCCAAATTTGACCCCAGGGTCACCATCCAAACAAACTTGGTAGAGGACCTTATTAAGCAAAATATTAAACCTTTGACTCTTGTAGTTCAGAGAAGAAGATTTTTGCAGTTTTTCCCTATAACTCTATGTAAAACTGATCCAACAAGGATCCCAATTAAAGAAAAAAGATCTAAAGTTTCATTCGGAAAAAAACAACAACAACTAAAAACATAAAAAAACACTAATAAAAAAAACTGAAACAAATATAAATAAATAAATGAAAATATTTAACCTATGAACCAATGTTTCTTACGAGAAAAATAGAAAACAAGAGGCCCAAAAGGGCCTGTGGACGCTCTACTGGCTAAAACAGCTCTTATAGATTAGATAGATATAGCTAGATATAGCTCTCTTCTCCTATAGATTTAACATAGGAAAATACAATATAGCATTTTTCAACAAATTAAGGGCAATAACTGTGTTATTACTAACAAGATCTAGCTGGCTTTCGAAATTGTCCAAGATTTCATTGATATACCGCGCTTTGCACAACTAGACATCATACTGAGGCTTCCTGCCAAATTTCGTAGAAATCCAACAAGCCGTTTAAGAGGAGTAGCGCCGACAAGAAATTTAAAATAAAAATGTCAAAGGGCCATAACTCCGTCAAAAATCAGCAAACTGGAACAAAAGTGTGATATGCACAACTAGACATCTTACCGATGCTTCCTGCCAAGTTTCGTCGAAATTCAACAAGGCATTTAGGATGAGTAGCGCCGACAAGAAATTTTAAAGTAAATGTCAAGTAATTAAAAAGATAATCAAAAAAAAAAAAAAAAAAAAAAAAATTATTCAAATCAATCAAAAAAAAAAAAAAAAAAAAAAATTAATAAATTTAAAAAAAAAAAAAAAAAAAAAATTAATAAAAAAAAAAAAAAAAAAAAAAAAAATTGAAACAATTAAAAAAAAAAAAAAAAAAATCAAATTAAAAAAAAATATATTACCCCTGGGGCGTGTCCAAATTTGACACCAGGGTCACCATTTGAACTTGGTAGAGGACCATAAGCTAATGCTACATGTAATACATGAGAGCTCTGTGCCATGTGGTTCAAGAGAAGAAGATTTTTTTCAGTTTTTGCCTATACAAGCCTAAGTAAAACTGTGACCCCCAGGGTGGGGCCAAATGTGACCAATGGGTCACCATTTGAACAAACTTGGTAGAAGACCATAAGCTTATAGCAAATGCAAAATATTAAACCTCTGGCTCTTGCAGTTTCAGAGAAGAAGATTTTTTAAGTTTTTCCCTATACATGTCTATGTAAAACATGTGACCCTTGGGGCGGGGTCAAATGTGACCCGAGGGTCACAATTTGAACAAACTTGGTAAAGGACCATAAGCTTATATAAAAAGCAAAATATTAAACCTCTGGCTCTTGCAGTTCCATAAGCTTATATCAAAAGCAAAATATTAAACCTATGGCTCTTGCAGTTCCAGAGAAGAAGATTTTTTTCATTTTTTCCCTATACAAGCATTTATGTAAAACTGTGACCCCCGGGCAGGAGCCAGCTGTGTCCCCAGCGTCACCATTTGAACAAAATTGGTAAAGGACCATAAGCTTATAGCAACTGCAAAATATTAAACCTCTGGCTCTTGCAGTTTCAGAGAAGAAGATGTTTTAAGTTTTTCCCTATACATGTCTATGTAAAACATGTGACCCTTGAGGCGGGGCCAAATGTGACCCCAGGGTCACCATTTGAACAAACTTGGTAAAGGACCATAAGCTTATAATAAATGTAAAATATCAAACCTCTGGCTCTTGTAGTTTCCGAGAAGAAGATTTTTTGAAAAAAAATCCTATATAAATCTATGTAAAACTGTGACCCTCGGGGCGGGGACAAAATTGACCCCAGGGTCACCATTTGAACAAACTTAGTAGAGGATCATAAGCTGATGCTACATGTAATACATGAGAGCTCTGTGCCATGTGGTTCCAGAGAAGAAGATTTTTTTCAGTTTTTCCCTATACAAGCCTATGTAAAACTGTGACCCCCGGGGTGGGGCCAAATGTGACCCCTGGGTCATCATTTGAACAAACTTGGTAGAGGACCACAAGCTTATAGCAAATGCAAAATATTAAACCTCTGGCTCTTGCAGTTTCAGAGAAGAAGATTTTTTAAGTTTTTCACTATACATGTCTATGTAAAACATGTGACCCTTGGGGCGGGGCCAAATGTGACCCGAGGGTCACCATTTGAACAAACTTGGTAAAGGACCATAAGCTTATAGTAAATGCAAAATATCAAACCTCTGGCTGTTGTAGTTTCCGAGAAGAAGATTTTTAAAAAAAAAATCCTATATAAGTCTATGTAAAACTGTGACCCCCGGGGCGGGGACAAATTTGACTCCAGGGTCACCATTTGAACAAACTTAGTAGAGGACCATAAGCTGATGCTATATGTAATACATGAAAGCTCTGTGCCTTGTGGTTTCAGAGAAGAAGATTTTTTCAAGTTTTTTCCTATATGTCTATATGAAAAACATGCAAAACCTCAATATACAAAATTTGGACCCCCGGGACACGGCCATTTTTGACCCCGGGGACTTTATTTGAACAAACTTGATAGTCTAGGCGTTGGCGATCATTTTAAAAGAAAAACTGTTGAAATCTGTCCAGCGGTTCTGGAGAAGAAGATTTTTTAAGGTTTCGACCATATATGGTAATGGCAGCCATCTTGGATGTAGCGCTGACCTAATTTTAACAAATCTAAAAAGCATTCATCTAAGGATCATCCATGTGAAGTTTGGTCAAAATTAGCCAAGCGGTTTCGGAGGAGAAGTCGTTTGAAGAAAAGTTAACGGACGGACGACGGACGGACGGACGACGGAAGACGGACAACACACCATCCCATAAGCTCTGCTGGCCCTTGGCCAGTAGAGCTAAAAAACTGAAACAAAATAATTAACAAGAGGTCAATGACATTGAAGCTCTACTGATTGATTTTGATTTCAGGAAGTAGTCGCTACAGACTTGTTTTTTGAAGATCTATTTTTAACCGTGGCGGCCATCGTGAATTTCCGGCCGACCTGAAATTTTGCTAGGATCAATTAGACATTAAGAGCAACATTCCTGTGAAGTTTCATGAAAATCCGTCAAGTAGTTTCAGAGGAGTAGTCGCTACAAGTTTTCATTATATAACTCTATGTAAACAAAGATGGCCGCTGGTAGCCATGTTTAACGTCAAATCAAAATGATTTTGGACAAGGACCAACATCATGTCATACTGATCATTTTAGAAAAAGTCCCATATCAATATCTATTATAGTTTTGAAGAAGTAGTCGCTACAAACTTATTTATTTTAAATCTATTTTTAGCTGTGGCGGCCATCTTGAATTTCCGGCCGACCTGAAATTTTTCTAGGATCAACTAGACATCAAGATCAACATTCGTCAAGTAGTTTCAGGAGTAGTCGCTACAAGTTTTTACTATATAACTCTGTGTAACCAAAGATGGCCACTGGCAGCCATGTTTAACGTCGAATCAAAATAATTTTCCACAAGGATCAACATCATGTCATGCTGATCATTTTAGAAAAAGTCCCATATCAATATCACTTATAGTTTTCAAGAAGTAGTCGCTACAAACTTGTATTTTGAAAATCTATTTTTAGCCATGGCGGCCATCTTGAATTTCCGGCCGACCTGAAATTTTGCTAGGATCAATTAGACATTAAGAGCAACATTCCTGTAAAGTTTCATGAAAATCCGCCAAGTAGTTTCAGAGGAGTAGTCACTACAAGTTTTTACTATATAACTCTATGTAAACAAAGATGGCCGCTGGCAGCCACGTTTAACGTCGAATCAAAACGATTTTTGATAAGGACCAACATCATGTCATGCTGATCATTTTAGAAAAAGTCCCATATCAATATCACTTATAGTTTTCAAAAAGTAGTCGCTACAAACTTGTATTTTGAAAATTTATTTTTAGCCGTGGCGGCCATCTTGAATTTACGGCCGACCTGAAAATTTGCTAGGATCATTTAGACATCAAGAGCAACATTCCTGTGAAGTTTCATGAAAATCCGTCAAGTAGTTTCAGAGGAGTAGTCGCTACAAGTTTTCATTATATAACTCTATGTAAACAAAGATGGCCGCTGGCAGCCATGTTTAACGTCAAATCAAAACGATTTTCGACAAGGATCAACATCATGTCATGCTGATCATTTTAGAAAAAGCCCCATATCAACATCACTTACAGTTTTCAAGAAGTAGTCGCTACAAACTTAAATTTAAAAAATCTATTTTTAGCTTTGGCGGCCATCTTGGATTTCACATCAACATGAATTTTTGCTAGGATCAACTAGACTTCATGGGCAACATTTCTGTAAAGTTTTATGAATATCCATCCAGTAGTTTCAGAGGAGTAGTCGCTACAAATAAAAGTTAACTGACAGACGGACAGACGGACGGACGACGGACGCCGCACCACGGCATAAGCTCTGCTGATCTCTGATCAGTAGAGCTAAAAATTAAAATAAATAAATAAAAAATTACAAAAAAATAAATAAATAAAACTAGAACTGTCCCCGGAGGCAGACAAATACCCCCGTTGGCAACTTGTTGGGGGTGGGTAAACATACAAGACTCTGTTCCTGCAAGATATTTTGACATATATTATAGAGAAAAAGCCCGGACAAGAATTTTGTATTTGACTACCAAGTATGAAATGCATTAAAATATAAAGGGCCATAACTGAGTGGAAAATTATCGAACCCCTGACCCCTGGAGTTTCCAGTGTACATTACCAAATATTGAAAATAGGGCCATAACTCCAGTGTTACTGGTTCGATCTGGCTGGTTTTCAACTCGTCCGAGCTTTCATTGATATCAACAATCTGGCCAAGTTTGGGAAAGATCGAATAAAAAAAGAAGGCGCTAGTGTTCACAAGGCTGAAAATGGCATTTTTCAATAATTCAAGGGCATATAACTCTGGTATTCCTGTCAGATATAGCTGGTTTTCGAACTTGTCCGAGCTTTCATTGATATTAACAATCTGTTAAAGTTTGGTAAAGATCGGATGAAAAAATGTAAGCCTATTGTCTTAACGAGGCAAAATATAGCATTTTAAACTAAATCCAGGGCCTTAACTCCACTGTTACTGGTTCGATCTGGTTGGTTTTCGACCTTGTTTGAGCTTTCATTAATATTAACATTCTGGTAACGTTTTGTAAGATCAGATGAAAAATGAAGGCCATATCATCTTAACGAGGCAAAATACAGCATTTTTAACGAAATCAAGGGGGGCCGTAACTCCGCTGTTACTGGTACGATCTGGCTGGTTTCCGAACTTTCATTTATATTAACATTGGTCAATGATGAAGTATAAAAAGTATGTCAGTGAAGCACACAAAGTAGGTCAAGTGGCATACATGATAAGACTAGTGATAGACAATATATGCAAGTGTTGTTTTAGTTCCATGGCTTGAGCTTAGAAAGAGGCAACATATTCACAGCTGGATGCCTCAGAGGCTGATGCTTGGGCGGTGTCAACATCTCTTTAAGAGCTTTTAAAACTAGTTGCATCAATTGATTAGTCTCACCAAGTTAAGCATGGGAGATTAACTTTTTCCAAATAGTTTAGAAACATATTTTATGTAGCTTTCCCTGCATCGAGTTTCTTTAAAAAATGTACCAAATCAAAATTTGTTTCCACAGTACATACTTGCGTAAATCTGCAGGTAATTGTCCCTCTCCCGACATAGGAGCCCCTCTACTGATGTGACCTGCATATTTCCGGACAACAGGGTCTATGTGTCGCTGAAATGATACATGGATAAACTGTCATATATACATATAATTTGCCACTTATACAGGATTGTAGGTGATATGGCATAATGTATCTATGGCCACAAGTGTCAACACATTATTGATAAAACACAGCGGAACGGACAAAATTGGGACTAAATTAGTCTAATACAATTAACTAAAATTACCTTGAAAACTATGTATTTTCAGGGCTGTCTAAGTGTACATGACCAGATGCATCAACTTGTCACTCAATCAGGCTACCATAACCATACAGAATAAATACAACTCAAGTATTAATTTTTCCTCTTCATTAAGATGAGCAAACACTCAATCATTTTAGTACATTTGAGGAAATGTTAAGTAGTAAATATACTAATGTATGGCGATACATCACATGGCAGATGATATACATAAATTACATACATGTTGATACCACTAGCCCACAGATGGTAGACATATAAATCAAGTTTTCTGTAGCAATGACCTCCTCACATAACATATCAAGTTTCAATGAATGAATAAATAGTTTTACGGCACGTCGACACATAAATAGGTCATATTGTGCGCAAAAACTGATGAAAGATGAATTGAATTGAATGTTGTTTAACGGCTCATCAACACAGTATAGGTTATTTAGAGCCGCCCCAGAGAGAGGGGAAGGATACATAGGAATCCGGGAACCTGCCCTACTCTTATTATCGAATAGATTCCTATGGTTCTTTAACGAGCTCGGAGGATAGACCGATACACGGGACCGTCCGGTTTACGTCCCCATCCGACGGACGAGGCTAAGGTAAAGTGTCTTGCCCAAGAACACACCGACGGAACTCAGTGGCACCACGGATGATGAAAGATGAAGAAATGAAGTATTAATTAAAAATTAATGTAAATATATAAAGATAAAATATTAAAAAATAAGGGATGACTTGGTAGTAATATAAACTATATATGTAAATCAATGAACATGTTAGTAATAAATTATACCTTTGGTCACTCTCTATATATGACGAGGTCGAAGTTTATGTAAATGAAGTATATTATCTTAAGAGATAAACCAAACAATAATTACTTACTGAAAATTAGTTAATTAAAAAGAAAAGAATAGAAAATTGCAAAAAAGAGCCCAGTCCAGAAAGTATTAATATGACATATAAATTTTCTGTCATTACGCATTTTTTGGAGTTAAGTATACCGTTTCATAAATTGAAGACAGCTTATATTTTAACATTATCTAAGTGGCTGCCTCCTAAGAATTTACTCTGCCAATCAAAATCCATGCTGCTGTACTAAAACAAGAGGGTCAAAATGACTTTGAATTGTTCACCTACTGACCTTTGTCATTTGAAGACACTTGCAACAGTAATAAAAGTGAGTCATATATAAGCTGTCTGATAATTTTTTTAGATATTTTTTTGTTACCTATATAAAACTGTGACCGCAGGTGAAAGGTCAGGGTTACAATTTGAAGACACTCGTTAGAAGATCATAAGCATATGCTGCATGTTATACTTGAGATCTGTAGACCTTGTGATTGCAGAGAAGAAGATTTTTTAAGCTTTTGACCTTTATATAACGAGGACAAAACTTTCTGCGCATGTGCGATTTATATCTGTCATAATGTAAAAGTCACCATTTTCAAATACTTTTTTAGACAATAAAAGTGTAACATCTGAATTTTAAAATATCATGGATGAATAAAGTTAAGTTCATTCTATCAATCCCAATGAAGTAATTAATAAAATAATCAATATATCCTCAGCAAACAAGCCGTAAAGATCGGACTGTATTGATTTCGTAAATTCTTGGACGACGCCATTTTTAAAATACAGTGTTGGGGCACCTTACTAATTTTCATATATCTCCGCCTCGCTGAGGACTTTTTTAAAAGAATTTCTGTTTAGTGGTTCTTGATAAGAAGATTTTTTAAGGTTTCAAACTTTTATGGTAATGGCGACCAACTTAGAGATATAGATATACAAGGGGCATCCCAGAAATATTGAGACTTTTGCTTAACATTTTTATTATCTATTCATTTAAAAAGATATTTGACACCAATGCAGTTTCATATATTATCTTCTATTTCCGAAAGTGACAGTATTACTGATGGCACGAAACACAAGTTTTGTCGTCGCTATAGCAACCATATAATGCTGATGCGGGTAGGGTCTAAACGGTCTCTTGAGTTGCTTAAGAAATAGTGATATTACCAGTGAATATAGACGTCAAATTTGGCGCGCTTTAGTGTGTGTGTGTGTTAGACGACGTCACACGCACACGCTCAGTAAATTTTGACGTCATATCCGTTTCCGTTAGTAAACAGTCGGTAAACAATGAGTAGCAGCAAACTTAAAGATCCGAAGAAAATGACGTCAACAGATCCACATGAAAGTCGCGCAGTAATCAAATTTTGTTGTGAACTTGGGCAGACACCTACCCAAACATTGAAACTAATTAACCGATCGTCTACGAAGTCAACTGTATCTCGTGCACTCATGTTCAGGTGGCACAAGCGTTTAACCCTTTAACCCTTATGCCGGCCGGATCCGGCCTATACTGACTCGCCCTTATCCCGGCCGAATCCGGCCTCTACGCGCTCGCCCTTATGCCGGCCGTAACCGGCCTTGCATTAGACCATCCCAAACAAGCACCTGTTTTGCACATAGAACGGTGACGTAGTACGGTAAATTACCTCGTTTTGAACGCGGAAATAAATTTCACACAAATTGACGATCAAATCTCGGAAAAATTCAAATTTTTGATGATTTTACGGCGAAATGAAGTTGGGAAGAAATATTTGAACAGAAAACTTTCAGAACTTGGTGATTGAAGTTATTCGACGATCGAAATAATGGGATTCTCGGCAAATAAAGTGCAGGAAATGTTGATTGAAGTGACGATATTTTCCGATAGTAACTTTGTTCGGAAGAAAAGTCGCCAACTACGACAAAAGAAAGAAAATAAATCGGCTTAAAAATACCTATTTGAGTGTTATAAAAAGACTCATGACATTCAAGTTTGAAAACTATAGACACTCAAGTCACCTTATGGGAAAGACGTTCCTATGCTACTTTTGTTTTGAACTTTGTCTGCTAAGTTATGTTACCATATCTGTAGTAAAATGGATATGCAGATATACAAATATGAAGCCCAGAAAAATGAAACTCCCCCAGATTCATAATGGGTTTACTACAAAGACGGTCGGAAGAGAAGGACATATCTGAATAGTTTCCTCATTTGTCACTTGGCATTATAACTTGGCATATATGTTCCAGCCCATGAATGGTTCTGAAGAGGACAATTTGGCCTTACTTGGTATGAAAATAATGTTTTGATATTTCCAACATATTTTAAAAAAGAATAACATTTTAAAACATAATATATCTTCGAAAAATGTCGCCCAATTGCCACGATTGCCCGACAACTTTTTTTTTTAAAAAACTACATAAAATTTGATTTATAAAGGACTGTAAATATAAATAATCTTGTTGTTATATATATGGAATATTTAAATATTTATAACACTAAAATAAAATTGTAAAGAATGGCACAATGATTACGGGATACTTTATTATAAGCCAGCACTCAGCACATATAAGAAAATTTTATTTTGTTTATTTTCAACTGTTGGTATTTTCCCCCCAGAAACTCCTTCTTTGACAACAAGCTGGTACAAGAAGTCGTAGCAGTTGTGTTCACTTGGATACCAATGACGATGTGTGATGCCTCCATGACCCGTCTTCAAACTGTGTCAACTTTTGGAGACTGTGTGACAGACCGGTTTGGTGACAGTCACTTCTTTCCTGGCGTTGACGTTTCCTGTTCATTGGTGTATTTAAAAAGTGTTTTTTGCAAAAGAAAACTAAACAAAGTGACTCAGAATGTCTAACAAAAAATAATTCAATACAAAATTCAAATGGAATAAGAAAAGTATGACCTGAAGTTGGAAAGCTCTTGTCATTTTCTTGGATTGAAGGTGTTTGTCAGGTGGGTGTCTTATTGCCCATGTGTATTGAATAATAATGGGGAAAGCATATGTAAATGTACATCAGTGTTAGGGTTAGTATTATACACATGAATTTATATGGAATTATGAGTGAATCTGTATATAACAGACAAACAATAAAAAAAACATTTATAAATTTAGTGGAAATATTATACTATTTTACTAAAATTAGTGATAAAAACTGGATTTTTGTTGGACTTAATTGGAATAAAAGAACAATACAACACCTGTATGTAGGTTTTTTATTTACCCACATTTCACAATTTGTTTTATTAAAATATTCCTATTTTTGCATGAGTTATGGCATGTTTACTAACATCACCTTGTTGCATTATCTGTAATTTTGCCTCAGCAGCAGATTAATGTAAGGAAATGGACACAGTGTGATCACTGATAAGATAAGGAGATTGATCTTCTGTAAGCACTGGTTATCTAAGGGGTAAAGGGTTAAGTGAAGGACGTGCATCGTTACAAGATGATGAAAAGAGTTGAACGTGTTTGACATCATTGTTGCAGTTCACGACGTCGTGACGTCGCTATGACCGCCCCCGTTTCAGCATAGTACTCCTTGCACAGATGTGAATATTTTCAACATTATAAGTACAATTATCATGATTCTTGGTAATCTGGTGCACAAAAGATGAAACTATATTTCTTGGGTTTTTTAATGTTGTATTCCCAACGACCTTTGAATAAGAGCAAAAGTCTCAATACTTTTGGGATGCCCCTCGTATGTATTACATATTTGTCTGTGATTTGTATAGGAAATACTGGGAATAAAAAAGCTATATCTACTCGTTTGGTCTACTGCGAAATATCTCTGGGAGATATTTTGCAGTACGGAACATTGCTCGGCCTTTTACGTCAGTGGCGGGAACGCCAAAAACGTTCTGATTGTTTTACGGACGTCTTCGTCAGATGCCGCCACTAGGAAATACTGATTATGGAAATTAACGAAGAATTCCGGTTCCACTTGTTTTGTTTGTATGACGTAACGTCGTCTTGGCGTTCTCATGCAAACTGGTGTAAAAAGGCAAACTGGTGTAAAAATGTTGACGATTGGAAAGAAATTCATCACAGAATATGTAATACATAGTTTAATTAACATTGTTGTCATGATACACAATTACCTCATGAGAAAGATTCTTGCGATATAGAAACTTGTGCGCAAGCGCACTCGCGCACTCGTTTCTATATCGCAAGAATCTGTCTCACTCGGGAATTATTTCCCGTATCACAACAACAATGTTAATTAAACTCTATATTATAAATCATCTTTGAGATATAAAATTTCTTTTGAATTTCTTTTTACAGTGACGCTTTCAATAACAACACAGTACAGCAGCTCTACTTACTACCTATTCTTTGGATTTTTAGGCATAACACTGAGTAAAGCAGCTCTACATACTACCTATTCTTCAGATATTTAGGCATAACATTGAGTACAGCAGATCTACATACTACCTATTCTTTGAATATTTAGGCATGACATCGAGTACAGCAGCCCTACATACTACCTATTCTTTGGATATTTAGGCACAACAGCGAGTACAGCAGCTCTACAGACTACCCATTCTTTGGATATTTAAACATAACATTGCGTACAGTAGCTCTATATACTACTTATTCTTTGAATAGTTAGGCATGGCAGTGAGTACAGCAGCTCTACATACTACCTATTCTTTGGATATATAGGCATAACAGCGAGTACAGCAGATCTACATACTACCTATTCTTTGAATAGTTAGGTAAGGCAGTGAGCACAGCAGCTCTACATACTACCTAGCTTTGGATATTTAGGCATAACATTGAGTACAGGATATCTACATACTACCTATTCTTTGGATATTTAGGCATAACACTGAGTATAGGAGATCTACATACTACCTATTCTTTGGATATTTAGGCATAACATTGAGTACAGGAGATCTACATACTACCTATTCTTTGGATATTTAGGCATAACATTGAGTACAGCAGCTCTATACTACCTATTCTTTGGATATTTATGCATAACATTGAGTACAGCAGCTCTACCTATGACCTATTCTTTGGATATTTAGGCATAACAGTGAGTACAGCAGCTCTATACTACCTATTCTTTGGATATTTAGGCATAACAGCGAGTACAGCAGCTCTACAGACTACCCATTCTTTGGATATTTAAACATAACATTGCGTACAGTAGCTCTATATACTACTTATTCTTTGAATAGTTAGGCATGGCAGTGAGTACAGCAGCTCTACATACTACCTATTCTTTGGATATATAGGCATAACAGCGAGTACAGCAGATCTACATACTACCTATTCTTTGAATAGTTAGGTAAGGCAGTGAGCACAGCAGCTCTACATACTACCTAGCTTTGGATATTTAGGCATAACATTGAGTACAGGATATCTACATACTACCTATTCTTTGGATATTTAGGCATAACACTGAGTATAGGAGATCTACATACTACCTATTCTTTGGATATTTAGGCATAACATTGAGTACAGGAGATCTACATACTACCTATTCTTTGGATATTTAGGCATAACATTGAGTACAGCAGCTCTATACTACCTATTCTTTGGATATTTATGCATAACATTGAGTACAGCAGCTCTACCTATGACCTATTCTTTGGATATTTAGGCATAACAGTGAGTACAGCAGCTCTATACTACCTATTCTTTGGATATTTAGGCATAACATTGAGTACAGCAGCTCTACATGACCTATTCTTTGGATATTTAGGCATAACAGCGAGTACAGCAGCTTTATATTACCTATTCTTTGGATATTTGGGCATAACAGCGAGTACAGTAGCTCTACACACTACCTATTCTTTGGATATTTAAGTATAACATTGAGTACAGCAGATCTACATACTACCTACTCTTTGAATAGTTTACTTAGGCATGACAGTGAGTACAGCATCTCTTCAAACTACCCATTCTTTGGATATTTAGGCATAACAGTGAGTACAGCAGCTCTATACTACCTATTCTTTGGATATTTAGGCATAACATTGAGTACAGCAGCTCTACATATGACCTATTCTTTGGATATTTAGGCATAACATTGAGTACAACAGTTCTACATACTACCTATTCTTGAATAGTTAGGCATGAAAGAGTCTTCTGCTTGCCATTTAAAAGATAAGAAAAACTCTCTATACATTACCTGAAGGTAAGTGAGCTCCCACAGGGTGGAGTTGTGAGCATTACAGTGTTCCGGATCTTCCAACTCAGGCAGGAACACTCCACTACCCTGGGCCTCGTTGTCCAGCAGGATGTCTGTGTATGAATATGTCTGCAATACATGTAGATATCACACATTATAAACCACACACCATCCCACATTATAAACCACACACATCACACAGTATAAGCCACAAACCATCACACATTATTAACAACACACTATCACACATTATAAACCACAAACCATCACTCATTATAAACCCATCACACATTATAAACCACAAACCATCACTCATTATAAACCACAAACCATCTCACAGTATAAACCACACACCATCACACACTATAAACCACACACCATCACACATTATAAACCAAACCATCACACATTATAAGCTATATACAGTCACCCATAAACCACACACCATCACACATTATAAACCACAAACCATCTCACAGTATAAACCACACACCATGACACATTATAAACCACACCATCACACATTATAAACCATACACCATCACTCATTATAAACCACACCCATCACACATTATAAACCACACCTTCACACATTATAAACCATACACCATCACACATTATGAACAACACACCTCCACACATTATAAACTACACACCATCCCACATTATAAACCACAAACCATCACACATTATAAACCACACACCAGCATACATTATAAGCCACAAACCATCACACATTATAAACCACACACCATCACCCATAAACCACACACCATCACACAGTATAAGCCATACACCATCACTCATTATAACCACACACCATCACCCGTTATAAACCACACATCATCACTCATTATAAACCACACCCATCACACATTTTAAACCACACACCATCACTCATTATAAACCACACCTATCACACATTATAAACAACACACCTTCACACATTATAAACTACACACCGTCACTCATTATAAACCACACTCATTACACATTATAAACCACACACCATCAGTCATTATAAATCACACACCTGTACACATAAACTACACACCCTCACACATTATAATCAACACACCCTCACACATTATAAACAGCACATGATCACACATTATTAACTACACACTATCAAACATTATAAGCCACACACCATCACTCATTATTAACCGCACAGCATCACACATTATAAACCACACACATCACACATTATAAACCACACACCATCACACATTATCAACCACACACCATCACACATTATAAACCACACACGTCAGAAATTGTAAACCACACACATCACATATTATAAACCACACACCATCACCAATTATTAACTACACACCACATTAAAACCCACACACAATCACACATTACAACCCACACACCATCACACATTACAACCTACACACCATCACACATTATTAACTACACACCATCAAACACAATAAACCACACTACATCACCCATTATTACTTACACACTATCACACATTATAAGCCACATACCATCACACACTACAACCCACACACCATCACACATTATATACCATACACATCACACATTATAAACCAAACACTATCACACATTATAAACCACACACCATCACACATTATAAACCACACACCATCACATAGTATACACCACACAACATCACACATTATACACCACACACCATCAAACATCACACAAGTTATAAACTACACACTAGCACACAATGTATACTATATATAAAAGTTTAATTTTATACCATCCAACGCAGATATTTCAGGTTGTGAAGGTGAGTCGTCTCTTGTTAAAGTAGCTATCCCGCCTAATTTTGCAACATATGTACACCGTTTCTAAACCTACTGACAAGGATGTATACATATAACTTGCATATTTTGAGAATCAAAATTCTTAAGACAAATATAAATGGCTTTAACCTCACTGGCCAAACCCCAAAACTGAGCTTCGAATTAAGAATAATCATTATAGGTGTTTTATGAATTTGTACTATCAATCTACATATAGACATTATTATATTACCTGAACACTTCGATAGATTTTAATAAACGATTTTGTAGTGTAATTTTGTCGTGATTTGGCGGGTTAGTTTCTTTAAGGATAAGGACAGAAACATTCACCTTCACCAAATGAACTCTTATCAATCTCAACATCTCAGTTACTGTATAATCATTTTATTTCGTCGGGATTAAATTTCGCGGTTCTTTCCAAAAAGACAGTTTCGAGGGGACTTAATTTCGTGCATTTCTGATTTTGGAAAAAAAACAAGAGGCCCAAGAGGGCCTGTGGACGCTCTACTGGCTAAAACAGCTCATAGATTTAGATAGAGCTACTAGATAGATATAGCTCTCTTCTCCTATAGATTTAACAAAGGAAAATACAATATAGCATTTTCCAACAAATCAAGGGCTATTACTAACAAGACCTAGCTGGTTTTCGAAATTGTCTAAGATTTCATTGATATACTGCGCTTTGCACAACTAGACATCATACTAAGGCTTCCTGCCAAATTTCGTAGATATTCAACAAGCCGTTTAAGAGGAGTAGCGCCAACAAGAAATTTAAAATAAAAATGGCAAAGGGCCATAACTCCATCAGCGAACTGGAACAAAAGCGAGATATGCACAACTAGACATCTTACCGATGCTTCCTGCCAAGTTTCGTCGAAATTCAACAAGGCATTTAGGATGAGTAGCGCTTAAAGTAAGTGTCAAGTTATTAAAAAGATAATGAAAAAAAATAGGAAAAAAAAAATATTCAAATCAATCAACAACAAAAAATCAAATTGAAAAAAGATTAAAAAAAAAAAAGAAAAAAAAAATTGAAAAAAAAAAAAAAGAAAAAAAAATTGAAAAAAATTGAAAAAAAAATAATATCAAATTAAAAAAAAAAAGAAATAAAAAGAAAAAAGAAAAAAATGTTACCCCCGGGGCACGCCAAATTTGACACCAGGATCACCATTTGAACAAACTTGGTAGAGGACCATAAGCTGATGCTACATGTAATACATGCTCTGTGCCATGTGGTTCCTGAGAAGAAGATTTTTTTTCAGTTTTTGCCTATACAAGCCAAGTCCAGACTCTATTGTGCCCATCGCGTCAGATATACCTTGACGTGTTCGTTGGCGGACGGACTATAAACCTTAGAAATACACACACACACGCCTATACAAGCCGAAGTAAAACTGTGACCCCCAGGCTGGGGCCAAATGTGACCAATGGGTCACCATTTGAACAAACTTGGTAGAAGACCATAAGCTTATAGCAAATGCAAAATATTAAACCTCTGGCTCTTGCAGTTTCAGAGAAGAAGATTTTTTAAGTTTTTCCCTATACATGTCTATGTAAAACATGTGACCCTTGGGGCGGGGCCAGATGTGACCCCAGGGTCACCATTTGAACAAAATTGGTAAAGGACCATTAGCTTATAGCAACAGCAAAATATTAAACCTTTGGCTCTTGCAGTTTCAGAGAAGAAGATTTTTTAAGTTTTTCCCTATACATGTCTATGTAAAACATGTGACCCTTGGAGCGGGGCCAAATGTGACCCCAGGGTCACCATTTGAACAAACTTGGTAAAGGACCATAAGCTTATAATAAATGTAAAAATATCAAACCTCTGGCTCTTGTAGTTTCCGAGAAGAAGATTTAAAAAAAAATATAATCCTATAAGATCTATGTAAAACTGTGAGCCTCAGGGCGGGGACAAATTTGACCCCAGGGTCACCATTTGAACAAACTTAGTAGAGGACCATAAGCTGATGCTACATGTAATAGATGAGAGCTCTGTGCCATGTGGTTCCAGAGAAGAAGATTTTTTTCAGTTTTTCCCTATACAAGCCTATGTAAAACTGTGACCCCTGGGTCACCATTGAACAAACTTGGTAGATGACCACAAGCTTATAGCAAATGCAAAATATTAAACCTCTGGCTCTTGCAGTTTCAGAGAAAAATATTTTTTAAGGTTTTTCCCTATCCATGTCTGTGTAAAACATGTGACCCTTGGGGCGGGGCCAAATGTGACCCGAGGGTCACCATTTGAACAAACTTGGTAAAGGATCATAAGTTTATAGTAAATTCAAATATCAAACCTCTGGCTCTTGTAGTTTCCTGAGAAGAAGATTTTAAAAAAAAAAGTCCCATTTAAGTCTATGTAAAACTGTGACCCCCGGGGCAGAGGACAAATTCGACCCCAGCGTCACCATTTGAACAAACTTAGTAGAGACCAAAAGCTGATGCTACTTGTATACATGAGAGCTCTGTGCCTTGTGGTTTCAGAGAAGAAGATTTTTTAAACTTTTTCCTATATGTCTATATGAAAAGCATGCAAAACCTCAATATACAAACTTTGGACACCCGAGGCACGGCCATTTTTGACCCTGGGGACTTTATTTGAACAAACTTGATAGTCAAGGCGTTGGCGATCATTTTAAAAGAAAAACTGTTGAAATCTGTCCAGCGGTTCTGGAGAAGAAGATTTTTAAGGTTTCGACCATATATGGTAATGGCAGCCATCTTGGATGTAGCGCTGACCTAATTTTAACAAATCTAAAAAGCATTCATCTAAGGATCATCCATTTGAAGTTTGGTCAAAATTAGCCAAGCTGTTTCTGAGGAGAAGTCTTTTGAAGAATTCCCTATACATGTCTATGGAAAACATGTGACCCTTGGGGCGGGGCCAAATGTGACCCTAAGGTCACCATTTGAACAAACTGGTAAGGACCATAAGCTTATAGTAAATGCAAAAAATCAAACCTCTGGCATTGTAGTTTCTGAGAAGAAGATTTTTAAAAAAAAAATCCTATATAAGTCTATGTAAAACTGTGACCCCCGGGGCGGGGACAAATTTGACCCCAGGGTCACCATTTGAATAAACTTAGAAGAGAACCATAAGCTGATGCTACATGTAATACTTGAGAGCTCTGTGCCTTGTGGTTTCAGAGAAAAAGATTTTTTAAAGTTGTTTCCTACATGTCTATATGAAAAACATGCAAAACCTCAATATACAAACTTTGGACCCCCGGGGCACGGCCATTTTTGACCCCGGGGACTTAATTTGAACAATCTTGATAGTCTAGGCATTGGCGATCATTTTAAAAGAAAAACTGTTGAAATCTGTCCAGCGGTTCTGGAGAAGAAGATTTTTTAAGGTTTCGACCATATATGGTAATGGCAGCCATCTTGGATGTAGCGCTGACCTAATTTTAACAAATCTAAAAAGCATTCATCTAAGGATCATCCATGTGAAGTTTGGTCAAAATTAGCCAAGCGGTTTCTGAGAAGAAGTCGTTTGAAGAAAAGTTAAAGGACGACGGACGACGGACGACGGAAGACGGACAACACACCATCCCATAAGCTCTGCTGGCCCTTGGCCAGTAGAGCTAAAAATCTGTAAAAAAAAAGGACTATGTTGAAACGCATAATCGATAAATTGGACCCAGATTTGTAAATGCAAAAACATCCCCAGGCTACAGATTGGCAGAGCTGTCTGGCGCTTACGCAGACCTGTCCGAATAAACAATTAACCCAGGTCACTTAACACTGAAAACACCTACTCGGCGGGTGATGTGGTTTGATCTCTCGTTGTTTGTTTTTAATTGTTACCCTGTCTGACACCATTGTTTGTTTGGGAAGGAAATGGAGGACACCTGCGTCGATGTGTGTCAAATCTCTGATTTGATTGGCTAACAGCTATAATTAGCTCATGAATATTTATGAGTGAAATGCTTCAATTAAGGGGTGTTAAAACAGGTAATTGAAACACGTTAAGTTGTTCTGATTCCATGATAATAGTACTAACTGATATTAAAACGTAGAGTGCTTGCATATGTGTGTCGTACTGTATTGTGTTTTAAATGTTGCTATGTTGGTGTGTGCTTTGTTTGTTGCTAGTATTTGTTTTTTTGTTGATTAAATATATATAAATCTGTACGAGTTATTGAAAATACCAACAAGTATCTCACTTTGCAAAGTAATTTGCCGACCACTAAAGGTCCGTACTCTGTATATGATGACAACGATAACAAACCTGAATATCATTCGTGAATGGATTTATTAGTCTGCTTGCGTAAACACAGGTGTGTCAACACATCGGCATACATACTGACATATTAAAAAGATTAAAACAAACAAGCAAGTTTTTATTTTGTTTATTATATAAATAATTATATAATACATTATATTCAATACATACATAATGATAAACCTTTTACCTGCAACAAACAACCTGGTTCAATAAGTATTAAACCTATGTTAATATGCCAAACTCATTGATAAAACTGCAATACATAACCGATCGGGAACAATGTTTTAATATAATAGATATAAAAATTGAACAGGAAAAGCCTGTTTCGTACTCTTACTACTTAATTCAAACTCTGGACATTTATAATCGTGGGGATTTGATTTCGTGGTATGGGTCAACCACGAAATACGCGAAATTAAATCCCCCACGAAATATAATGATTTCACAGTATATTACTCTGCCTCAAGATAAAGTACCACCACCTAGTTATGGACATACCGTCATAAAACTGCGTACAGTCGCCAACAGTCCTAAACAGCCCTCTGGTGCCTGCTGTAAGGCCAGGGTAGATAACCTCTTCATGAAAGCCAAAATCCTCTGTTGGGATACCTGAATTATAGTAATGTACAGGGCTTACTTAATGTAGATGCCTATGTGGTCTTATTAATTATCAAGCATGTTTTGAATACCCTAATAAATAATAATAATTTGAAAGATGAACATTTTGACACTTTTTTGGTTCCATTTTCCTTTCATTAATATTGTCTTAAAATACATATAATAACAAATACAAGATAAGCAAACAAAAATACATATAATAACAAATACAAGATAAGCAAACAAAAATACATATAATAACAAATACAAGATAAGCAAACAAAAATACATATAATAACAAATGCAAGATAAGCAAACAAAAATACATATAATAACAAATACAAGATAAGCAAACAAAAATACATATAATAACAAATGCAAGATAAGCAAACAAAAATACATATAACAAATGCAAGATAAGCAAACAAAAATACATATAATAACAAATGCAAGATAAGCAAACAGTTTGCATAGAGCCTTATGTTACAACACCATTCTTGTGATGAAATTATAACAAAACTCAGAATAAAACGACTTTAAAACAATTTTTATTTTCACAAAATTATGAGTTGCCTTCTGGTTTAACTATCTAATTAAAACAGAAACAAGAGTTGCACGCAACATGATGTCTCGTCTAAAGTGACGTGTCCAACGTACATGTTTCAAGCGACTTCATCTTGACAAAATCGAGGGTTTATAGTAATTGTTAACAAAGTCAAGCACTGTTGTCAGCATTCAGTAGGGTAGCATTCTTTGTTTTCCATCAATGGAGTTAAATGCAAATATTGTTGGATGGACAGGCATTACCATTCCATAGACCGGATTTTGAATTGGCAATAATGCCCAAAAACAGTCTACTTGTATGGTAATTAATTGAATGTTGACATGGCTCAAATTTTGGATGTTGATGCATCTATTAATAGTTTAGTTAACACCACTGTGTCATGCAATAAAATTCCTGGATTAAAACAACACAATAAGTTCATCATTTAATATAAAGGTCCTGCATTATTATCAGGATTCAAACATTTAAAACTGAATGTGACATCATTATCGTATTTATTTATTACAAATTGATTAGGCAAAGTCTATAATGAACATTACGCAAAGTGCATACTCTATGGACTTAAGATTTGTTGTAAATTATCATTTTTAATTGTTACGGTGTATTATAGGAAACTGTTAAATGTTCCATCTATATATATGAACTACTTCACGCTTCAAATTGATAATTTTATAATTTATTATGTTTTAAACAAATTAGGCCCAAAAGCCTGATGTACCTGATAGCTGGCTGCAGAAACTACACATTGGAGGTGGACTTGATGTAAAATTGCAGCAATTTGTCAACTTGCATTGTTTCAGGAACTGACATTTTAAAGGGACACACGGCAATCTTGAAGTGTTTGAAATAGGTATCTTCATTTATATATCCAGTATCATTTTTATTTTTATCCTGGTTACATTTAAATAAATAAAATTTTAAGTATTCACTATTTCATCTTATTATACTACAAATTTTAATATATTATTGGTGCAATAATATCAAAAATTAATAATATGCAAAAACATATGGCTTAATACTAATCTTATAATTAATATTAATGATTGAACAAATTCAAGTTATGCAGAAAAACTAGCGGGACGCCATGTTTTGAAAAAAATAATAATTGCCATATGTCCCTTTAATCTGAATGTATCATGTTTTATCAAGAAATGTCAGCTCATATTAAAATTACTGTAATTCTGTTGCTGGTTTTAGAATATAAAATAATAAAACCAAGCATTTATAAGATTTTAAAAATATTTCCAACCATAACTGTTGCTGTTGCTTTTATCAAAGTTCATTATCTGGCAGTCTGTTACAATGGTAATGGCAAATTGTATAAAGATATATATAAATCTAAGTGTTTATCAAGCATTGAAATTATTGTTGTGTCGATTTATATATCCAGTATCATAATTCCCTTTAAACCTACTTGCATATGAATAAATAAATTATTTTGTTTTCAATGTTTCTCACTGATTTGACCATAAGTTGAACATATATTATTGGTGCATTATTATCAACAGTTAATAATATCTAAATTAATTTACTTCATATTTATTTTAGTGTTATTAATATTAATAATTGAACAAATTCAAATTATGCAGAAAAACTTGGGACGTTGTGATTTTAAAACATTCAGAGTGTCAAGTGTCCCTTTAAGAGAATTTATAATACAGATTCCATGAAATTAATAAATAAGTTGAACAAGAGAACTATTGTTATTTGTTTTGTTTCTAGAATCTTTACAAAATATAATTGCACATTTTGGATTAGTTGAAAAGTAAGTCCCTGTTTATTGTCAACTTTAAATGTTAATGCCATAGCTAATCAGAGGCTTCAACATGAAAGTAAATGAAATGTGTATGTGGGGCTCTCTTTGATACCATCCTATATAATTGTACAAAACCTTGCCCCAATGCCTATAATTGATTAAGTTATCCATTCACAAAATGACACTTTAATCTAAAGGTGTCTTGTTTTATCAAGAGAAAAATAACACAATACAATGGTAATGACAGTTTAATCACCATGGCTGTGATAAACCTTTACTGGAGTATCAAATTACCCAGCTGCAGTAGCAACAATTAAGTACCTGTCAAACCTTATACAACTCACATTGAAATGTGTATAGATTGAAAGAGCAATTGTTGTAATTTGTTAAAATGACAATATTTGCTACTTCAAATAAGTAATAAACTGTATTTCTCTCCATAGAGCGTATATAAACATTTAAAAGTGTTAATTCTAGTAATAATTTTAGTAACATTACACATAGTGTTCCTTTAATTTCATTTGAATGTTGTATTCCAGCTTATCAAAATATTATACGTTATTTAGAGCCACCCCCAGAGGGAGGGGAAGGATACACAGGAATCTGAACACATGCCCTACTCTTACTATTCCTATGGCTCCTTAATGTGCTCTGACCTTATTATCGCTTAACTATTTACTCTTTTAATGAATCAGTAGAAAGATTTTTTGTTTGTTTAGCAACATATTTATTTCCAGAATCTTTACACGTTTTGGATATATAGAGATGAAAAGTCCAGGTGTTTACATTTTAGTACCACAGCTTATCAGTGGCTGTCAAGTGAAATATGTATATGCTTGCTGTATAATTGTTTCAATCATCAGCTTGTCAACTTGTATTGCTTTTATAATCTAAGCATAGGGGAAAATGCCAATGCACATTATAATTAATGTAATGTCTCTGCTGCTATGCTAGTGCACTGAACTGGCATTTTTTACTTCAATTGTTATTAATTCTTAAACTTCAATAAATAGTAATTCTTTTATTTCTTCTATGTACAGGTGAGCATATAATGTAGTAATGTAGTCTTTTATTTAGAGCAAAAACATATAATCCAAAAACATATAATCCAAGTTCAGCGGCTGAAAGTTATTAAAATAACAATAATTATGTCCAGTGAGTTTAGATATGAAATCTGTAACACTGTGCTTTAGATGTTATATTGTAAAATGTAATCAAAATTGGAGATGGTATATGTATTGTGAAATTTGAGACAGTACATGCATTTAAGAGACCACTGACCTTGACACAGGGTCAGTTTGACGCTGGAAGTTATTGGAATAAGAACAATGACCAGTGAGGTTAAAGTTACTGGAATAAGAACAATGACCAGTGTCAGAGGTTATATATGAAATTCGAACACTCTACTCTATAGGACAAAAAATGTAACGCACATTTTAACAGTTTTTGAAGATTGTACATGTATTTAAGAGACCACTGAACTTGACACAGTGTCAGCTGGAGGCTGAAAATCACTGAAATAAGAAGGACAATGACAAGGAGGTTATATATGAAATTTGAACACTCTATTCCAAAGAACAAAAAAGTTATAAGAATTTAACGCAAACCTTAACCAAAACCTTAACGCAAATCTTAACCAAAGTCTTAATGCAAACCTAAACAACGGTACATATTGTATTATAACTTTCTTGTCCTTGGGAGTGGAATGTTCAAATTTCATATATAAACTCCTGCTCATTGTCTTTCTTAATGTCAATAATTTCCAGCTCTCCAACTGACCATGGGTCAGAGTCAATGCCACTTAAATACACATACCGTCACGCAGATTATAATGCAAATTATTGACGGTACATGTATTTAAGTGACACTGACCCGTCCCATGTTCAGTTTGAGGGCTGGAAGACATAGGTAAAGCATGTGTAAAGAAGGTAATGAAAGACAATGACCAGAAGGTTATACATTCTACTGCCATGGACAAGAAAGTTATTATACAATATGTTGACGCCATCGAGCCAACCAACATTAGTTGCACCTATGTCTCGCGTTTTTCCAAAAGGCGAGACAATAAGAAAATAATCTTCAGTCTAAATGTGACCTTGACCTTGGACCTGGCTATTGGTCGCAACACATCGTCTCAGGGTGGTGAACGTTTATGTACACTATTATTAAAATCGAATGATAAAGAAATTATAGCCCGAACACAAATTATAGCAATAACCTTCTTAGTCCTAGTGTGACCTTTACCTTCAAGGTAAGAACCTGGATTTTGGCTGCAACACATTGTCTCATGTAGGTGAACTTTTGTGTATAATATTATTGAAATCAAATGATAAAGAAGTTAAAGTGCAGACATAAAACTGTAGTAATAACCTTCTTACTTAGTCCTAGTATGACCTTGAACTTAAAGGTAGGGACCTGGATCTGGCCACGACACATCCTCTCGTGGTGGTGAACATTTGTGAATAATATTATTGGAATTGCAAGATAGCTAAAGAAGCCCGGACACGACTTCAGCGGACGGAATTAAGAACATGTAGCAAACATATAGTCCCCCGCGGTAGAAACCGATTGGGGAATAATAAGAGACGTAATACAGCTTTTTACATTTTGATACTGATTACACATGCCTTCCTGTCTTTTCTTTACACATACTTATCTATGTTTTCCTTACCCATGCTTACCTGCCTTTTCTATACATGTGCTTACCTGTCTTTTCTTTACCCCTGCTTACCTATCTTTTCCTATATAATTCCTAATTTTTTCCTAAATGTTCCATCTTTACTAGCCTTTTCCTTACCCATTCTTACCAGTCATTTCCTTGATTACACATGCTTACCTGTCTTTTATTCACACATGCTTACCTGTCTTTTCTTCACATATGCTTACCTGTCTTTTCTTCACATATGCTTACCTGTCTTTTCCTTCTGCTAACCATAATGTCCAGACAGTCCAACACGATGGGAATATCACTGCATGTACAACCTGTGTGGTAATGTACAAGTGAATTACCAATGTACAAACAGTCCAACACAATGGGGATATCCCCACATGTACAACCTGTGTGGTAATGGACAAGTGAATTAACAATGTATAAACAGTCCAACACAATAGGTATATTGCCACATGTACAACCTGTGTGGCAATGGACAAGTGAATTAACAATGTATAAACAGTCCAACACAATGGGGATATTGCCACATGTACAACCTGTGTGGCAATGGACAAGTGAATTAACAATGTATAAACAGTCCAACACAATGGGGATATTGCCACATGTACAACCTGTGTGGCAATGGACAAGTGAATTAACAATGTATAAACAGTCCAACACAATAGGTATATTGCCACATGTACAACCTGTGTGGTAATGGACAAGTAAGTGAATTACCAATGTATAAAACAGTCACACACAATGTGGATATCGCCACATGTACAACCAGTGTGATAACAGACAAGTGAATTAACAATGTATAAATAATCCAATACAATGTGAATATCGCCACATGTACAACCTGTGTGGTAATGGACAAGTGAATTAACAATGTATAAACAGTCTAACACAATGGGGATATTGCCAAATGTACAACCTGTGTGGTATATAAAAAGGACAAGTGAATTAACAATGTATAAACAGTCAAACACAATGGGGATATCACCACATGTACATTCTGTGTGGTAATGGACAAGTGAATTAACAAATATAAAAACAGTCCAACACAATGGGGATATCGCCACATGTACAACCTGTGTGGTAATGGACAAGTGAATTAACAATGTATAAACAGTCCAATACAATGTGGATATCGCCAAATGTACAACCTGTGTGGTAATGGACAAGTGAATAACAATATATAAACAGTCCAACACAATGGGGATATCGCCACATGTAAAACCTGTGTGGTAATGGACAAAAATGAATTAACAATGTATAAACAGTCCAACACAATGGGAATATTGCCACATGTACACCTGTGTGGTAATGGACAAGTGAATTAACAATGTATAAACAGCCCAACACAATGGGGATATTGCCACATGTACAACCTGTGTGGTATATGAAAAGGACAAGTGAATTAACAATGTGGACAAGTGAATTAACAATGTATAAACAGTCGAACACAATGGGGATATCGCCACATGTACAACCTGTGTGGTAATGGACAGATGGATTAAAGATGATGTGAAGTTGATGTTACCTTTTGGTTTTACATAAAATAGAATGGCAAACAATGTCAGATCGATAAATGCATAACAATGATGCAGTGGCCCTGAACTGCTCACCATTGTAGACAGTGCAACAAGAACTCTAGTGGTTGTAGTTGTAGAGAAGATATTTTATAAGAAGATTTCCCTATATAACTCTATGTAAATTTGTGACCCTGAGTGGGAAGCCAAATTTGACCAAATTCATCATTTGATTTTTTGTTTTTTTTGTTTGTTTTGTATGGTGTTTTACATCATTTTCAACACACGTAAGGTTATATATGACGGTCGATTTGTATGTGGTGGAGGCAGACCACCCATTTTTCCTGGGTAGAACCAGTACTGTACACCTCCCGCCATCCATAAGAATCGACACTTCCTCACAAGTCGAGCTCCCAGTGGGATTTGAACCTGCAGCAGTGAGAGACAAGAAGGTTTACAAAGCAACGTCGTTAACCCCTCGGCCGCGGAGGCACTTGAACAAACTCTCTAGAGGACCAAAACTGTATGCTACAAGCAATATATGAGAGCTCTATACCTTATGGTTTTAGAGATTTTCTCTTCAAAATATCAGACCTCTAGCTCTTGTCGTTTCAAAGAGGAATATTTTCTTAAAAGGTTTCTTATATACTATGTAAAACTGTGACCCCCACTTTATAAATTATATCCAACAAGCTGTCAAACAACCTGTTTGTTAAAACATTTAATTACAGTGCAAACATGGCACTTAACACCAATACGGTTGACCTAATTTTGGTATGAATGTTTAGCAAGGATGTATCTTTGTAAGAGTGATTGCTGAAGTCTTACCTGCATGAACATTGAAGAGAGTCCTGTATAGATGTTTATAGAAAACCATCGGGTCTATATTAAGAACAGATCCCTGCCCGGACAGTATCGTGAATGCCGTCTGAACGCAGTGAAGCGATTCTCTATAAGATAATTCCTACAAATCGAGTATAATAATGGTGAAAAAAAAGTGTAGTTTGGCATTTACATGTATTTGAAATAATCATCACTCACATTTAAAAAAGAAACTGTATTTATAACCATATAATTTTAGATGTCATTTACTTCTTTGGAAATCTACCAAACTTAGGCTTAAATCATTCAAGCCCATTCCATGTTTTATGTTTTAAATAGTATAATAACAGATCAACAAAGGTGACTTACCCCAGATAAGATCAGCTGGCTAAATACTGAGAAGAGATCAACAAAGGTGACTTACCCCAGATAAGATCAGCTGGCTAAATACTGAGAAGAGATCATCAAAGGTGACTTACCCCAGATAAGATCAGCTGGCTAAATACTGAGAAGAGATCAACAAAGGTGACTTACCCCAGATAAGATCAGCTGGCTAAATACTGAGAAGAGATCATCAAAGGTGACTTACCCCAGATAAGATCAGCTGGCTAAATACTGAGAAGAGATCAACAAAGGTGACTTACCCCAGATAAGATCAGCTGGCTAAATACTGAGAAGAGATCAACAAAGGTGACTTACCCCAGATAAGATCAGCTGGCTAAATACTGAGAAGAGATCAACAAAGGTGACTTACCCCAGATAAGATCAGCCGGCTGAATACTGAGAAGAGATCAACAAAGGTGACTTACCCCAGATAAGATCAGCTGGCTAAATACTGAGAAGAGATCAACAAAGGTGACTTACCCCAGATAAGATCAGCCGGCTGAATACTGAGAAGAGATCAACAAAGGTGACTTACCCCAGATAAGATCAGCCGGCTGAATACTGAGAAGAGATCAACAAAGGTGACTTACCCCAGATAAGATCAGCTGGCTAAATACTGAGAAGAGATCAACAAAGGTGACTTACCCCAGATAAGATCAGCTGGCTAAATACTGAGAAGAGATCATCAAAGGTGACTTACCCCAGATAAGATCAGCTGGCTAAATACTGAGAAGAGATCAACAAAGGTGACTTACCCCAGATAAGATCAGCTGGCTAAATACTGAGAAGAGATCATCAAAGGTGACTTACCCCAGATAAGATCAGCTGGCTAAATACTGAGAAGAGATCAACAAAGGTGACTTACCCCAGATAAGATCAGCTGGCTAAATACTGAGAAGAGATCAACAAAGGTGACTTACCCCAGATAAGATCAGCTGGCTAAATACTGAGAAGAGATCATCAAAGGTGACTTACCCCAGATAAGATCAGCTGGCTGAATACTGAGAAGAGATCAACAAAGGTGACTTACCCCAGATAAGATCAGCTGGCTGAATACTGAGAAGAGATCAACAAAGGTGACTTACCCCAGATAAGATCAGCTGGCTGAATACTGAGAAGAGATCAACAAAGGTGACTTACCCCAGATAAGATCAGCTGGCTGAATACTGAGAAGAGATCATCAAAGAATTCCACACTGATGAGATGAGCGAATCTGAAATGATCGTGGTTTTATATCTTAGCTTTTAGGCATACAGGAAGTAAACAAAATCCCATTTTCCAACCTTTCTAGTTTGTCATTTTTCAAAATGAAGTTCAAAATAAGATTCACTTACATATTAGTGATATGCCCTTCCTTTCTAGAACACTGCTCAGAAAAGTAGGGGTCATGCGGCATTTAACAAAATTCTGATCTTTGTGGACACTGTGAACAAGCTGCATTCATTCGGCACCTCTTTAATACGTGTATTCTAATTTCACTTTCAAAACTTTCCAGTTGATCAATAAAATCATCATACAACCCTGCAAATGGGTCGTAGCTCTCACAAACAATTACGCAGTATGACCAGAGTTCCTACCATTTACTCAAGACAAGAAAATAACAAAATTAAAACAAAACTTAAATTTAACATTGTTTATACCATCGTTATGTAGGTACTATTAAACTGGTGTTGGAATCACAGTCCAAATCTTTAGTTTTCCATTATGTCCCATTAACAGTTATTCCAGTCCATATGATTTTAAGGAGTCGGCATTAGGGAGCCGGTGTGGCTCACTGGACAGCATCTTTGAATCCAGTGATCATGGGCTCAGTGCAGTGAATCCAGAGATCATGGGCTCAGTGCAGTAAATCTCGGGATCAAGGATTCAGCGGAGATAATGTGTTCAGTGAAGTGAGTCCACAGATCATGGGTTCAGTGCTGTGATTCTGGAGATCATGGGTTTGGTGCAGTAAATCCACAGATCATGGGCTCAGTGCTGTGATTCTGGAGATCATGGTTCAGTGCAGTGAATCCACAGATCATGGGCTCAGTGCAGTGATTCTGGAGATCATGAGTTCAGTGGAGTGAAACTGGAGATCATGAGTTCAGTGGAGTGAATCCATAGATCATAGGCTCAGTGCTGTGATTCTGGAGATCATGGGTTCAGTGGAATAAATCTGGAGATCAAGAGTTCAATGCAGTGATTCTGGAGATCATGAGTTCAGTGCAGTGATTCTGGAGATCATGAGTTCAGTAGAATGATTCTGGAGATCATGGGTTCAGTGCAGTAAATCTCGGGATCAAGGATTCAGCGGAGATAATGTGTTCAGTGAAGTGAGTCCACAGATCATGGGTTCAGTGCTGTGATTCTGGAGATCATGGGTTTGGTGCAGTAAATCCACAGATCATGGGCTCAGTGCTGTGATTCTGGAGATCATGGTTCAGTGCAGTGAATCTAGAGATCATGGGCTCAGTGCAGTGAATCTGGAGATCATGAGTTCAGTGGAGTGAAACTGGAGATCATGTGTTCAGTGGAGTGAATCCATAGATCATTGGCTCAGTGCTGCGATTCTGGAGATCATGGGTTCAGTGCAGTGAATCTGGAGATCATGAGTTCAGTGGAGTAAATCTGGAGATAATGGGTTCAGTGAAGTGAATCACAGATCATGGGCCTAGTGCTGTAATTCTGGAGATCATGAGTTCAGTGGAGTGAAACTGGAGATAATGGGTTTAGTGCAGTGAATCTGGAGATCATGAGTTCAGTGGAGTAAATATGAAGATAAAGTGTTCAGTGGAGTGAATCCATAGATCATGGGCTCAGTGCTGTGATTCTGGAGATAATGGGTACAGTGGAGTGAATCTGGAGATCATAAGTTCAGTAGAGTGATTCTGGAGATCATGGGTTCAGTGGAGTAAATCTGGAGATCATGGGCTCAGTGCAGTGAATCTGGAGATCATGAGTTCTGTGGAGTGAAACTGGAGATCATGGGTTCAGTGGAGTGAATCCAGAGATCATGGGCTCAGTGCAGTGAATCTGGAGATCATGAGTTCAGTGGAGTGAAACTGGAGATCATGGGTTCAGAGGTGTGAATCCAGAGATCATGGGCTCAGTACTGTGATTCTGGAGATAATGGGTTTAGTGCAGTGAATCTGGAGATCATGAGTTCAGTGGAGTAAATATGAAGATAAAGTGTTCAGTGGAGTGAATCCATAGATCATGGGCTCAGTGCTGTGATTCTGGAGATAATGGGTACAGTGGAGTGAATCTGGAGATCATAAGTTCAGTAGAGTGATTCTGAAGTTCATGGGTTCAGTGGAGTGATTCTGGAGATCATGGGTTCAGTGGAGTAAATCTGGAGATCATGGGCTCAGTGCAGTGAATCTGGAGATCATGAGTTCTGTGGAGTGAAACTGGAGATCATGGGTTCAGTGGAGTGAATCAAGGGATCATGGGCTCAGTGCAGTGAATCTGGAGATCATGAGTTCAGTGGAGTGAAACTGAAGATCATGTGTTCAATGGAGTGAATCCATAGAACATGGGCTCAGTGCTGTGATTCTGGAGATCATGGGTTCAGTGCAGTGAATCTGTGAATCTGGAGATCATGAGTTCAGAGAAGTAAATCTGGAGATAAAGTGTTCAGTTGAGTGAATCCATAGATCATGGGCTCAGTGATGTGATTCTGGAGATCATGAGCTCAGTGGAGTAAATCTGGAGATAATAGGTACAGTGGAGTGAATCTGGAGATCATGGGTTCAGTAGAGCGATTCCGGAGATCATGGGTGCAGTGGAGTGAATCCAGAGATCATGGGCTCAGTGCAGTGAATCTGGAGATAAAGTGTTCAGTGGAGAGAATCTGGAGATCATGGGTACAGTCTGGAGATCATGGTTACAGTGTAGTGAATCTTGAGATCACGGATTCTGTGTAGTGAATCTGAAGATGACGGTTCAGTGCAGTGGATCTGGAGATCATGGGTTTAGTGTAGTGAATCTGGAGATAATGGGTTCAGTGCAGTGAATCTGGAGATAATGGGTTCCGTGTAGTGAATCTGGAGATCACATGTTCAGTGCAGTGGATCTTGAGATCATGGGTTTAGTGGAGTGAATCAGGAGATCATGGGTTCAGCACAGTGAATCTGGAGATCATGGTTCAGTGCTAGTGAATCTGGAGATAATGGGTTCAGTGGAGTGAATCTGGAGATCATGGGTTCAGTGTAGTGAATTTGGAGATCAAATCTGAAAAACATGGGTTCAGTGCAGTGAATCTGAAGATCATGGGTTCCGTGCAGTGAATCTGGAGATCATGGGTTCAGTGCAGTGAATCTGGATAGCATAGGTTCAATGCAGAGAACATGGAGATCATGGGTTCTGTGCAGGGAATCTGGAGATCATATGTTCAGAGCAGTGAATGTGGAGATCATGGGTTCAGTGCAGTGAATCTGGAGATCATGGGTTCTGTGCAGTGAAACTGGAGATCATGGGTTCTGTGCGGTGAATCTGGAGATCATGTGCTCAGTACAGTGAATCTGGAGACCATGGGTTCTGTGCAGTGAATCTGGAGATCATGGGTTATGTGCAGTGAATCTGGAGATCATGTGCTCAGTACAGTGAATCTGGAGATCTTGGGTTCTGTGCATTGAATCTGGATATCATGGGTTCTGTACAGTGAATCTGGAGATCATGGGTTCTGTGCAGGGAATCTAGAGATCACGGGTTCAGTACAGTGAATCTGGAGATCACGAGTTCAATGCAGGGAATCTGGATATCAGGGGTTCTGTGCAGTGAATATCCTTTAGCAAGACACTGTCCCTAAGCCTTGTTCATACACAGATGTAAACTACCTGGCAGTTCGTATATTGGAGCCTATCCTTTGAGCATATTAAAGAACCAGAACAATCTGTATAATTGTGTATACTTACTTTGCTAACCCTTCCAAAACTGATGGAAATAAAACTGAGTTTGTCGCCTTCTTTAGAATACGGAAATATGTCAGGAATACAGCCTGTATTGTCTCTGTGTGCTGAAATATGAAGAGTACAGGAATATGTCAGAAATACAGCCTTATTGTCTATGTATGCTGAAATATACAAAGTACACAAATATGCCAAGAATACAGCCTTATTGTCTGTTAGTTCTGAGATATGAAGAGTACACACATATGCCAGGGATACAGCTTTTGTGCTGAAGTGTAACAATACAGAAATATGTCCGGAATCACAGCCTATAGTGTCTCTGTGTTGGATCTTACAGATTATAGAATGTCAGGAAACACAGCCTGCAGTGTCTCTTTATTAAATCTTACAAATAAGAGAATACGACAGGAAACACAGCCTGCAGTATCTGTGTTGGATCTTACAGATAAGATAATATGTCAGGAATCACAGCATTTAGTGTCTCTGTACTGGACCTTACAGATAAGAGAATATGTCGGGAAACACAGCCTGCAGTGTCTCTGTGTTGGATCTTACAGATTATAGAATATGTCATGAATCACAGCCTGCAGTGTCCCTGTGTTGGATCTTACAGATTATAGAATACTGTGAAATCATTATATTTCATGGGGGATTTAATTTCGCGTATTTCGTGGTTGACCTAAACCACGAAATCAAATCCCCACGATTATAAATGTCCAGCGTTTGAATTAAGTAGTATGTGTACGAAACAGGCTTTTCCTGTACGATTTTTATATCTACTATATTAAAACATTGTTCCATATCGGTTATGTATTGCAGTTTTATCAATGAGTATAAGTATAATACTTATTGAGCCGATAAAAGGTTTATCATTATGTATGTATTGAATAATTATATAATTATTTATATAATAAACAAAATAAAAAAACTTGCTTGTTTGTTTTAATCTTTTCAATATGTCAGTATGAATGCCGATGTGTTGACAAACCTGTGTTTACGCAAGCGGATTAATAAATCCATTCACGAATGATACTTAAGTTTGTTATCGTTGTCATCATATACAGAGAACTGACCTTTAGTGGTCGGCAATTTACTTTGCAAAGTGAAATACTTGTTGGTATTTTCAATAACACGTACAGATTTTTATATATTGAATGAACAAAAAACAAATACTAGCAACAAACAAAGCACACGCTAGCATAGCAACATTTAAAACGCAATACAGTACGACACACATAATATGCAAGCACTCTACGTTTTAATATCAATAAGTACTATTATCATGCAATCAAAACAACTTAATGTGTCAATTACCTGTTTTAACACCCCTTAATTGACGCATTGTCACTCATAAATATTCATGAGCTAATTATAGCTGTTAGCCAATCAAACAGCGATTTGACACACATCGACGCAGGTGTCCGCCATTTCCTTCCCAAACAAACAATGGTGTCAGGCAGGGTAAACATTAAAAACAAACAACGGGAGATCAAACCATATCACCCGCCGAGTAGGTGTTTTCAGTGTTAGCTAGGTGACCTGGGTTAATTGTTTATTAGAACAGGTCTGACGTAATCGCCAGACAGCTCTGCCAATCTGTAGCGTGGTGATGTTTTTGCACTTACAAATCTGGGTCCAATTTATCGATAATGCGTTTCAACCTAGTCCTTTCCCCCCACCCCCCCCCCAAAAATCAGAAATGCGCGAAATTACGTCCCCTCGAAACTGTCTTTTTGGAAAGAATCGCGAAATTTAATCCCAACGAAATAAAATGATTTCACAGTATGTCAGGAATCACAGTCAGGAGTGTCCCTGTGTTGAATCTTACAGATTATAGAATATGTCAGGAATCACAGCCTGTAGTGTCCCTGTGATGGATCTTACAGATTATAGAATATGTCAGGAATCACAGTTAGGAGTTTCCCTGTGTTGGATATTACAGATAAGAGAATATGTCAGGAATCACAGTCAGGAGTGTCCCTGTAATGGATCTTACAGATTAGAGAATATGTCAGGAAACACAGCCTGCAGTGTCTCTGTGTTGGATCTTACAGATAAGAGAATATGTCAAGAATCACAGTCTGTAGTGTCTCAGTGTTGGATCTTACAGATAAGAGAATATGTCAGGAAACACAGTCAGGAGCATCTCCGTGTTGGATCTTACAGATAAGAGAATATGTCAGGAAACACAGTCACAAGTGTCCCTGTGTTGGATCTTACAGATTAGAGAATATGTCAGGAATCACAGTCAGGAGTGTCCCTGTGTTGGATCTTACAGATTAGAGAATATGTCAGGAAACACAGCCTGCAGTGTCTCTGTGTTGGATCTTACAGATAAGAGAATATGTCAGGAATCACAGTCTGTAGTGTCTCAGTGTTGGATCTTACAGATAAGAGAATATGTCAGGAAACACAGTCAGGAGCATCTCTGTGTTGGATCTTACAGATAAGAGAATATGTCAGGAAACACAGTCAGGAGGGTCCCTGTGTTGGATCTTACAGATTAGAGAATATGTCAGGAATCACAGTCAGGAGTGTCTCAGTGTTGGATCTTACAGATTAGAGAATATGTCAGGAATCACAGTCAGGAGTGTCTCAGTGTCGGATCTTACAGATTAGAGAATATGTCAGGAATAACAGTCAGGAGTGTCTCTGTGTTGGATCTTATGTCAGGAATCACAGCCTGTAGTGTCTCTGTGTTGGATCTTACAGATAAGAGAATATGTCAGGAAACACAGTCAGGAGTGTCCCTGTGTTGGATCTTACAGATTAGAGAATATGTCAGGAATCACAGCCTGTAGTGTCTCTGTGTTGGATCTTACAGATAAGAGAATATGTCAGGAAACACAGTCAGGAGTGTCCCTGTGTTGGATCTTACAGATTAGAGAATATGTCAGGAATCA
Source organism: Cyrtodaria siliqua (assembly GCA_037043455.1). NCBI lineage: Eukaryota > Metazoa > Mollusca > Bivalvia > Adapedonta > Hiatellidae > Cyrtodaria > Cyrtodaria siliqua. The sequence continues at coordinate 28,249 of JAWPHD010003123.1, read as the reverse complement.
CAGTCTGTAGTGTCTCAGTGTTGGATCTTACAGATAAGAGAATATGTCAGGAAACACAGTCAGGAGCATCTCTGTGTTGGATCTTACAGATAAGAGAATATGTCAGGAAACACAGATAGGATGGTCCCTGTGTTGGATCTTACAGATTAGAGAATATGTCAGGAATCACAGACAGGAGTGTCTCAGTGTTGGATCTTACAGATTAGAGAATATGTCAGGAATCACAGTCAGGAGTGTCTCAGTGTTGGATCTTACAGATAAGAGAATATGTCAGGAAACACAGTCAGGAGCATCTCTGTGTTGGATCTTACAGATAAGAGAATATGTCAGGAAACACAGTCAGGAGAGTCCCTGTGTTGGATCTTACAGATTAGAGAATATGTCAGGAATCACAGTCAGGAGTATCTCAGTGTTGGATCTTACAGATTAGAGAATATGTCAGGAATCACAGTCAGGAGTGTCTCAGTGTTAGATCTTACAGATAAGAGAATATGTCAGGAATCACAGTCTGTAGTGTCTCAGTGTTGGATCTTACAGATAAGAGAATATGTCAGGAAACACAGTCAGGAGCATCTCTGTGTTGGATCTTACAGATAAGAGAATATGTCAGGAAACACAGTCAGGAGGGTCCCTGTGTTGGATCTTACAGATTAGAGAATATGTCAGGAATCACAGTCAGGAGTGTCTCAGTGTTGGATCTTACAGATTAGAGAATATGTCAGGAATCACAGTCAGGAGTGTCTCTGTGTTGGATCTTATGTCAGGAATCACAGCCTGTAGTGTCTCTGTGTTGGATCTTACAGATAAGAGAATATGTCAGGAAACACAGTCAGGAGTGTCACTGTGTTGAATCTTACAGATTAAAGAATATGTCAGGAATCACAGTCAGGACTCTCTCTGTGTTGGATATTACAGATTAGAGGATATGTCAGGAATCACAGTCAGGAGTGTCCCTGTGTTGGATCTTACAGATTATAGAATATGTCAGGAAACACAGCCTGCAGTGTCTCTGTGTTGGATCTCACAGATTAGAGAATATGTCAGGAATCACAATCAGGAGTGTCCCTGTGTTGGATCTTACAGATTAGAGAATATGTCAGGAAACACAGCCTGCAGTGTCTCTGTGTTGGATCTTACAGATAAGAGAATATGTCAGGAATCAGTCTGTAGTGTCTCTGTGTTGGATCTTACAGATAAAATAATATGTCAGGAAACACAGTCAGGAGTCTCTCTGTGTGGGATATTACAGATTAGAGGATATGTCAGGAATCACAGTCAGGAGTGTCCCTGTGTTGGATCTTACAGATTAGAGAATATGTCAGGAAACACAGCCTGCAGTGTCTCTGTGTTGGATCTCACAGATTAGAGAATATGTCAGGAATCACAATCAGGAGTGTCCCTGTGTTGGATCTTACAGATTAGAGAATATGTCAGGAAACACAGCCTGCAGTGTCTCTTTGTTGGATCTTACAGATAAGAGAATATGTCAGGAATCAGTCTGTAGTGTCTCTGTGTTGGATCTTACAGATAAAAGAATATGTCAGGAAACACAGTCAGGAGTCTCTCTGTGTTGGATATTACAGATTAGAGGATATGTCAGGAATCACAGTCAGGAGTGTCCCTGTGTTGGATCTTACAGATTATAGAATACGTCAGGAAACACAGCCTGCAGTGTCTCTGTGTTGGATCTCACAGATTAGAGAATATGTCAGGAATCACAATCAGGAGTGTCCCTGTGTTGGATCTTACAGATTAGAGAATATGTCAGGAAACACAGCCTGCAGTGTCTCTGTGTTGGATCTTACAGATAAGAGAATATGTCAGGAATCAGTCTGTAGTGTCTCTGTGTTGGATCTCACAGATTAGAGAATATGTCAGGAATCACAATCAGGAGTGTCCCTGTGTTGGATCTTACAGATTAAAGAATATGTCAGGAAACACAGCCTGCAGTGTCTCTGTGTTGGATCTTACAGATAAGAGAATATGTCAGGAAACACAGTCAGGAGTGTACCTGTGTTGGATCTTACAGATAAGAGAATATGTAAGGAATCACAGTCAGGAGTGTCCCTGTGTTGGATCTTACAGATTATAGAATATGTCAGGAAACACAGCCTGCAGTGTCTCTGTGTTGGATCTCACAGATTAGAGAATATGTCAGGAATCACAATCAGGAGTGTCCCTGTGTTGGATCTTACAGATTAGAGAATATGTCAGGAATCACAGTCAGGAGTGTCTCAGTGTTGGATCTTACAGATAAGAGAATATGTCAGGAAACACAGTCAGGAGCATCTCTGTGTTGGATCTTACAGATTAGAGAATATGTCAGGAATCAGTCTGTAGTGTCTCTGTGTTGGATCTCACAGATTAGAGAATATGTCAGGAATCACAATCAGGAGTGTCCCTGTGTTGGATCTTACAGATTAGAGAATATGTCAGGAAACACAGCCTGCAGTGTCTCTGTGTTGGATCTTACAGATTAGAGAATATGTCAGGAAACACAGCCTGCAGTGTCTCTGTGTTGGATCTTACAGATTAGAGAATATGTCAGGAAACACAGCCTGCAGTGTCTCTGTGTTGGATCTTACAGATAAGAGAATATGTCAGGAATCACAGTCAGGAGTGTCCCTGTGTTGGATCTTACAGATTAGAGAATATGTCAGGAAACACAGCCTGCAGTGTCTCTGTGTTGGATCTTACAGATAAGAGAATATGTCAGGAATCAGTCTGTAGTGTCTCTGTGTTGGATCTCACAGATTAGAGAATATGTCAGGAATCACAGTCAGGAGTGTCCCTGTGTTGAATCTTACAGATTAGAGAATATGTCAGGAAACACAGCCTGCAGTGTCTCTGTGTTGGATCTTACAGATTAAAGAATATGTCAGGAAACACAGCCTGCAGTGTCTCTGTGTTGGATCTTACAGATAAGAGAATATGTCAGGAAACACAGTCAGGAGTGTACCTGTGTTGGATCTTACAGATAAGAGAATATGTAAGGAATCACAGTCAGGAGTGTCTCTGTGTTGGATCTTACAGATAAGAGAATTTGTCAGGAATCAGTCTGTAGTGTGAAAATTTTGTAAGTTAAACATTTTAAGAAAATATCTTAAAAGTATACGTAAATGCATTTGACATTTGACCTTTGACCCTTTTGTGACCTTGACCTTTCATCCAATGATCTTGAACTCAACAGATACGATCATCGTCCCATTTATAATAAAGTATGTAAGTTTGATGATGATTGGATAAAAAATGTTGAAGTTATTTACATGTTAAGAAATGCGGACGTAAACACTAACCTGATGCTCTTATGCGGACGTAAACACTAACCTGATGCTAAGAGCCTATCAACTCATAATGCAATTTGTGACCATGAACTTTGACCTATAGACCCCATAAGATCCTTTGATCCCAAGGCAGAAAATGGCATTTTTCACAAAAAAACAGAGCCATAACTCTGGTGTTACTGATCCGATCTGGCTGGTTTTTGAACTTGTTCAAGCTTTCATTGATATAAACAATCTGTGCAATATAAAGACTTTGGCCAAGTTTGGTTAAGATCGCATGAAAAATGAAGGAGATAGAGTGTGCAAATATAGAATTTTTCGTTAATTAAAGGGCAATAACTCTGGTGTTACTAATCCAATCTGGCCGGATCTGAGAGGTCAGCTCTTATTGATATAAAGGCTTTGGCCAAGTTTGGTTAAGTTCGCATGAAAAAAGAAGGGGCTAGAGTGTTCATAAGGCAAAATATAGCATTTTTCGTTAATTCAAGGGCAATAACTCTGGTGTTACTAATCCGATCTGGCCGGTTTTCGTACTCATCCGAGGTCTCATTGATATAAAGACTTTGGTCAAGTTTGGTTAAGATCGCATGAAAAATAAAGGGGCTAGTGTTCACAAGGCAAAAGTTAACGGACGGACAGACGATGGACAAAACGTCATCCCAATAGCTCTAGAGCTAAAAAAACAAAATAACTTAAGAAAATATTAAAAGTGAAGCAAATTCACAACACGAGGCCCAAGAGGGCCTGTGGACGCTCTACTGGCTAACATGACTCTTATTACATCAATGAAGCGAGTGACTGCCATTTATGTTTTTTTGAAAGTTTCAGGCAAAAAATAGCTTTTTGACTAAATCAAGGGCCATAACTAAAGAATCTGGTAAAGTTTGGTAAAGATCAGATGAAAAATGAAGGCCCTACCATATTAACGAGACAAAATATAGCATTTTTAATAGCATAACAAAATCAAGAGCCATAACACATCTGTTACTGGTCCGACTGGTCCAACATAGAGACAAAAAATATAATAATCCAATTTTTTTTTTTAAATCAAATAATCAAAAAATTAAAAAAATCAAAATTAAAAATAAATTATATAAAAAAGAAAGTCATAAAATCTGGTAAAGTTTGCTAAAGACCAGATGCAAAATGAAGGCCCTATCGTATGACAAGGCAAATTATAGCATTTTTAACAAAATCAAGGGCCATAACTCCGCTGTTACTGGTCCGATCTGGCTGTTTTTCGATTTTGAGCAAGCTTTCGTTGACATTAACAATCTGATAAAGTCCGGTAAAGATCGGATGAAAAATGCAGGCCCTATCGTCTTAACAAGGCAAAATATAGCATTTTGAACTAAATCAAGGGTATTAACTCTGCTGTTACTGGTTCGATATGGATGGTTTTCGAACTTGTCCGTGCTTTCATCGATATTAACAATCTGATAAAGTTTGGTAAAGATCGGATGAACAATGAAGAACCTATCATCTTAACGAGGCAAAATATAGCATTTTGAACTAAATCAAGGGCCACAACTCCGCTGTGTCTAGTCCGATATGAATGGTTTTCGAACTTGTCCGAGCTTTCATTGATATTAACAATCTGATAAAATTTGGTATAGATCAGATGAACAATGAAGCCCCTATCGTCTTAACGGGGCAAAATTATTAATATAGCATTTTCTAATTAAATCAAGGGCCCTAACTCCGCTGTTACTGGTCCGATATGGCTGGTTTTCGAACTTGTCCGAGCTGTCATTGATATTAACAATGTGGTAAAGTTTGGTAAAGATAGGATGAAAAATGAAGGCCCTATCTCCTTAACGAGGCAAAATATAGCATTTTGAACTAAATCAAGGGCCATAACTCCGCCGATACTGGTCCGATCTGGCTTGTTTTCGAACTTGTCTGAGCTTTCATTGATAGTAACAATCTGGTAAACTTTGGTAAAGATCTAGTGAAAGATGAAGGCCCTATCGTCTTAACGAGGCAAAATTTAGCATTTTTAACTAAATCAAGGGCCATAACTCCGCCGATACTGGTCCGATCTGGCTGGTTTTCAAACGTGTCTGAGCTTTCATTGATATTAACAACCTGTTAAAGTTTGGTAAAGATTGGATAAAAATTGAAGGCCCTATCGTCTAAACGAGAAAAAGTTAACAGACGACAGACGGACGATGGACGACAGACAACACATCATCCCATAAGCTCTGCTGGTCTTTGACCAGTAGAGCTAAAAATACTACTCGTAACTTGTAGACAAGATTTCCGGTTTAGGCTGCCATATCTACTCACAAGTCTCAACCTCTTCTTTCTGTCTTCTGTAGCCTTCGTTTCCTCCAGGTCCTTCTCCAAAAACATCATGTGCTTCCGTCTCTGTATCAAATATAATAAACATTCTCAACTGTCTGCAAATCCTGGCAACATTTTGTGATAATTCAATCCTGAACAATATTTGTTTCAAGATATCCCCAGTCTTACCTCTGATTAAGACTGGTGATAAAAAGGTGGGCATGCACAGAAGATATTTTAGAGCAGATTTTAAATTCATGATTACACAACTACGCTTTTTAAAGGGACACTGTCCTAAGTAAGCAGATATTGAGCATATAACTGTCTGATTTTATTCAGTGAAATGTATACATCAAAACATGAGCATAGATCCAAATAAGCCTGTAGTAATACATTCGTGAGTTTGACTTATTGTTTGTAAACAATACGGTCCCGCAATATTTACATTTTCTGCTGATCGCGTAACATCCATTAACACATCTGGCCAAATTAGCTCAGTAAGGTGTGCACTCGACTACCATGCATTCGACCTATTATTACTCGCAATTGTAATTTCGTCAAAAAATCGTGTCTTTATTTAGTATATATTCAATAACGGTTGGTGTGTAATGCTAGTCAACATAATTATTTTCTGTGTTATAAGCTAAAAGTTACATTGTTCCTTTAACTGAAAATTAGAAATATCAACTTTTTAAAATGATTTCTATTAACAAGCATATGATACTGATTAGTAACTGTTAGTTAGATTGAACTTGTCTAAACAACACTTCACATCAACTATTGACTGATTCTGCCTCAACTTGAAATAGATACATGTGATTGGTCAATAAATCCCTCCTTGATCCCAGATAAGCATCAGGTATTGCCAGATGATCAACAAAGTGCAAAATGAACTCTTGTGATACTCTAATAGTGTGTCGCAGTCGCTCAAAGCTCTGCAATGTCACTCTCAAAATACTTTTACAAATATGTCACAAATATATGTCTTGATTACCGATATGTAATAAATTTAATACACTTTAAGTGTATTATATAAGAGGTGATTCTTAATCAAACAGTTCTATCTTGGATAATGATCTTATTTTCATTACAGAATCAAGCTCCAAACCTACACACCTTTTTCTCTCTACGAGACAACTTGTCTGTGTGACTCTTTTTTTCTTTTTCTTTTTCATCCATTGCCATGGGATCTGTGTAACTGACCTCCTTAATTCTCAACGATAAAAACGTGTCCAGAACCTGCAAAACATGCAAAAATGCTAACTATGGGGAAAACAGATTTTCTTTCTGATGTTAAAAGGAAATCGCACCTTGCAGACAAAAATAATTGATTAGAACAGTTGTTCCTTGTCATGTCAATTGCTGACAATAGCTGCCAGTGTATTCGGCTGGTAATATGTCGGTAATTATGCCTTAAATTATTCAAATAACAGCACTGTATGGTGTTAAGATATACAGGAAATGAGATTAAATGTGTTTGTAAATCAATTGACAAAGTGAATGAAGTCTCTGCAATGTGTGTGATTCAGCAAAGTTTTAGAATTTCATCTAGAAACATCAACTTTACATTTATAAAAGTATGAACAAAAACCATTGTGACTTATTACTTAAATATTTCATAAACATTCGTTAAGCAGTTCCATATGATAAAGTGTTTGCCAGAAATTGTGCATAAACAAGACACAGCAAAACAACTGATTACTAAACGGCTCAACAAAGCCCTTACAAGGTGTACGTAGGTGACCTTGTATTGTACAAGGTGTACGTAGGTGACCTTGTATTGTACAAGGTGCACGTAGGTGACCTTGTATTGTACAAGGTGTACGTAGGTGACCTTGTATTGTACAAGGTGCACGTAGGTGACCTTGTATTGTACAAGGTGTACGTAGGTGACCTTGTATTGTAAAGAGTAATTCAGTTAAATAACCCCTTTTACTAAAACAGAATTGGTGCAGTTTCTGGCTTGTATTTTGATGTTTATGCCTACGTAATTATCACAAATGACTACATACCTTGGGTTGAACTCTGAAATCGCGGGCTTTGATCATTCGGCCAATACATTTTGTCAGCTGTAAGATATAGGACATTCCTTTAACACATGACAGGTTATATAACATTAGGTAATGTGGCAGAGAGGGTTTCAGGTGGCATGCCACAATGTGACAGAGAGGGTTTCAGTCGGGATGCCACAATGTGACAGAGAGGGGCTTGAAATGGGATGCCGCAATGTGAAAGAGAGGGGTTTGAAATGGGATGCCACAATGTGACAAAGAGAAGTTTGAAATGGGATGCCACAATGTGACAGAGAGAGGTTTGAAATGGGATGCCACAATGTGACAGAGAGAGGTTTGAAATGGGATGCAACAATGTGACAGAGAGGGGTTTGAAATGGGATGCAACAATGTGACAGAGAGGGGTTTGAAATGGGATGCCACAATGTGACAGAGATGGGTTTGAAATGGGATGCCACAATGTGACAGAGAGAGGTTTGAAATGGGATGCAACAATGTGACAGAGAGAGGTATGAAATGGGATGCCACAATGTGACAGAGAGGCGTTTGAAATGGGATGCCACAATGTGACAGAGAAGGGTTTGAAATGGGATGCCACAATGTGACAGAGAGGTGTTTGAAATGGGATGCCACAATGTGACAGAGAGGTGTTTGAAATGGCATGCCACAATGTGACAGAGAGGGGTTTGAAATGGCATGCCACAATGTGACAGAGAGGGGTTTGAAATGGGATGCCACAATGTGACAGAGAGGTTTGAAATGGGATGCCACAATGTGACAGAGAGATTTGAAATGGGATGCCAATGTGACAGAGAGGTGTTTGAAATGGGATGCAAACATGTGACAGATAGGGGTTTGAAATGGGATGCCACAATGTGACAGATGGGGAATTGAAATGGGATGCCACAATATGACAGAGAGAGGTTTCAGAGGAAATGCCACAATGCGAAAGCGAGGGGTTTGAAATGGGATGCCACAATGTGACAGGGATTTCAGAAGGGATGTAAAAATGTTACAGAGAGAGGTTTCGGAGGAAATGCCACAATGTGACAGAGATGGGTTTGAAATGAGATGCCACAATGTGACAGAGAGGGGTTTGAAATGGGATGCCACAATATGACAGAGGGAGGTTTCAGAGGAAATGCCACAATGTGACAGAGAGGGGTTTGAAATGGGATGCCACAATATGACAGAGGGAGGTTTCAGAGGAAATGCCACAATGTGACAGAGATGGTTTTGAAAAGGGATGCCGCAATATGACGGTCAGGGGATCCAGATGGGATGCCACAATGTGACAGAGTGGGGTTCCTTCCTGTCACATTGTGGCATCTTATTTCAAACCTCCCTCTGTCACATTGTGGCCTCTCATCTGAAACCACTCTCTATCATTGTGGCATTCAATCTGAAACCCTTCTCTGTCATATTGTGGCATCCCATTTCAGACCAGAGCGGTTTCAGATGGGATGCCACAATTTATTACACAGTATTACCTCCAATGTGATATTGCCAGATTTGTCCTCCTTGAATGCTTTCCTCACACTATCACACGCTAAGTCAGCAACCTGCAATAAAAGTCATTTACATACATTTATTACATGTACATTTCTATAGGTAAAAAATCGGGATTTCAGTGAAAGAAAATTCATAATTGCTAGTAAGTAATATTAACTAACTCATTTTAAAAAACAGTCATGACATCAATAAAGTATTGAGTAACAAGGCCATTAAACAAAGTCAAACATTTAGTTTTTTTCATACACAAAATGATTTAAAATGTAACAGATTATTAAACTGCTTGATTTGATACAAAAGAAATCCTTCAGTCGATGGTAGGTGTGTTTTGGTTTTTTATCACTTGCATTTGCACATTCGTGAAAACAACCACATGCCTACCATCCTGTGAAAGATTTCCCTATAATCAATCCCAGCAGTTATATCTGAGTTATTCATTCATAAAACGAAAGTGTAATTAACAATATTTCCATACAATAAATACAACAGAGCTGTTGCCTTTTTGAGGTAGACTAATACACCCCTGCTTCCTACTGTTTGGGTAAAGACAAATCATCAAAGGCAGGTAAAAATTAACTCCACAGAGTTTTGTGTTCAAAAAGCTGCGAAGGACTGTGATTTTCCTAGACTAGCGCTAATCATTAGCCAAATAGCTACTGGCTACAGGAAGTCCAGTGTGGTAGGTAAAACGAAGAAATATTTTCTTGATCGAACAAGGATTTTCACGATCGACTTATGCTGACCTTGACCTTTGACCTGAAAATAGGGGTCATTCTCTTTCCATTAAATTTCATGAAATTTGCTTCATGGGGAGAGCGGACAAGGTTGTGTCTATAGACGGACCGGTTGAAACAAGTATAACCCCATAAACTTCGTTTTTGCGTGGGTATCATTAGGAATGTGGTACATTATCGATCAAAATTACCTGTGGTATTCTGCAGTCATGAAAGGTACAATGTCTGTGATGATGTTATTCCTGTAGTTGAAGTGTTGTACAGTAACATACCTGTGGTATTCTGTAGTTCATGTAAGGTACAATGACCATGATGATGTTATTCCTGTAGTTGAAGTGTTGTACAGTAACATACCTGTGGTATTCTGTAGTTCATGTAAGGTACAATGACTGTGATGATGTTATTCCTGTAGTTGAAGTGTTGTACAGTATCATACCTGTGGTATTCTGTAGTTCATGTAAGGTACAATGACCATGATGATGTTATTCCTGTAGTTGAAGTGTTGTACAGTAACATACCTGTGGTATTCTGTAGTTCATGTAAGGTACAATGACCATGATGATGTTATTCCTGTAGTTGAAGTGTTGTACAGTAACATACCTGTGGTATTCTGTAGTTCATGTAAGGTACAATGACCATGATGATGTTATTCCTGTAGTTGAAGTGTTGTACAGTAACATACCTGTGGTATTATGTAGTCATGTAAGGTACAATGACTGTGATGATGTTATTCCTGTAGTTGAAGTGTTGTACAGTAACATACCTGTGGTATTATGTAGTCATGTAAGGTACAATGACTGTGATGATGTTATTCCTGTAGTTGAAGTGTTGTACAGTAACATACCTGTGGTATTCTGTAGTTCATGTAAGGTACAATGACTGTGATCAGGGGTTCCACTTATTTTCAAATCAAGGAAGTTCAAACTTCCTTCATGTCAATTTTGGAAGTTCAAGTCAAAATTTAAGGAAGTTCACACTTAACATGACCGTTCGAATTATTGTTTGAGTTATTAAATTTAAATAACTATGCATAGTTCATGTTCTTTAAATGCGTTTTTAAAACATTCAAAGTACATAATTTATGGATATTTTTTAAATTTATTAAATTATTTATTAAATAGCTTCATGTTTGCATTAAGTTTATTGAATTTATCAATCATCATCATCATCACAAAAATTATGGCCCTTTGAAGTGTTGTGTGTGTTAATACAATTTAAATAACTATGCAACGTCACTCAAATTTGTCGAGTTGTTTACGCATGTGATGGGCCTCCAGGGCATGACGATGGTCCTTGGATTCATTGTGCTTGACTACAGTGGACTTCTGTAGATTGACAGCCCCTTCCTTAGTGAACGAATTTTGGCAATTTGTAGCTAGACACACTTTGCAAAACATACGCTTCGAGTCAGAATTGAACTCGAGCCAATCAAACTGGCGGAGCCAGGCTTCTTGAAACACTTTTTGTCTACTACTTGTATCTATCTTAGACTTTTTAACTGCCGTCTGTATTTCACAGGAGCTTGCAGTGTGCGCGGACGCAGCATCATTTTTACGTTTTTGAGAGACACCGAAATGCAATAGAGAAAATTGCGACATTTTGACGCTTATGACAGTCTTAACTAAAGCGGACAATATTTAACCCTTTCTTAAATTTCTCATATTTTTACTCATTTTCATAAATAAAAGATGTTCTATTATGCTTTAAAATTGCTTCTCGCCGTATACAAACAATCATATAAATCGGCAGCTAAGATTTTATTCAAAACAATTACTCGATCAGCAAACTGTTGCATCTCCATAATCAGCTAATGTCTCGTTATTCGTTTGCCAATAAACAAACAAACGCATACAAATAAATAATTAGTTTATCAGTCACAAACGTCAAAGTAAAAATTCATGCTGAAGGCAAACAATTGCAAACATTCATTATAAATCGGCAGCGTAATATTTTATTTAAAACAATTACACGTTCGGTTAAGGTATGGTATCTGCATATAACGAACCTGCCTTTCATAATTATTCAATCAGTCACAAATTAAACGTAATCCACTTTACCTTTAATCCCATTAATTAATTGCCGCACTTCTTTGAACCCAGAAGCGATGTTTGTATACATAATACTTGACACAATACACAATTCAATTTAAACACGTGGCTAACCCATAATAAAACTGGATCCACCGGTTTTACCTGTCGAACGCCTGTCACAGTAACACAGTGGGTGTTAATTTAATCGCTTTACAACTTGACTGTGCAGTGTTTGGATGTAATTGGACCCGATGGGCGGAGCTATATCGATGATTTAACCAATTTGACACTGACAGCTGTACGTCCGCAATAAAGAAAGTCGGCGTACATTGATGTTTTCGGAATTTCAGTGTACGTCTTTGATCTCAATTTTCGGCGTACAACTCGAATTTTTGGGCATAATATACGGCCGTACGGCCATTAACGGAAGCCCTGCTGTGATGATGTTATTCCTGTAGTTGACATGTTGTACAGTAACATACCTGTGGTATTCTGTAGTCATGAAAGGTACAATGTCTGTGATGATGTTATTCCTGTAGTTGAAGTGTTGTACAGTAACATACCTGTGGTATTCTGTTGTTCATGTAAGGTACAATGACCATGATGATGTTATTCCTGTAGTTGAAGTGTTGTACAGTAACATACCTGTGGTATTCTGTAGTTCATGTAAGGTACAATGACCATGATGATGTTATTCCTGTAGTTGAAGTGTTGTACAGTAACATACCTGTGGTATTCTGTAGTTCATGTAAGGTACAATGACTTTGATGATGTTATTCCTGTAGTTGAAGTGTTGTACAGTAACATACCTGTGGTATTTTGTAGTTCATGTAAGGTACAATGACTGTGATGATGTTATTCCTGTAGTTGAAGTGTTGTACAGTAACATACCTGTGGTATTCTGTAGTTCATGTAAGGTACAATGACCATGATGATGTTATTCCTGTAGTTGAAGTGTTCTACAGTTACATACCTGTGGTATTCTGTAGTTCATGTAAGGTACAATGACTTTGATGATGTTATTCCTGTAGTTGAAGTGTTGTACAGTAACATACCTGTGGTATTCTGTAGTTCATGTAAGGTACAATGACTGTGATGATGTTATTCCTGTAGTTGAAGTGGGGATGCCGTACCAGCAGCTCACACATACACTTCACAGACAACTCTGTCAAACCCTGAAGACAACAGAAAGGCATATTTCATCTATGGTGAAGACAGATGAGGAAGACATTAGCAGATAAACAAGACTACTTTTTTGAGTGCTTGTTTGTTGGATATGTGTTTGGCATATACATGCACAATTTAAAAGTACCTAAATAAATTAAAACATCAGAAGAAACAGGCATGTTAGGGTAAATGAAAATGCCTTTGTTTTAAAAAATTGGTTGAGAAATACACATTGAACAGCCAAAATACTTTCCCTATATAAAATTGTTCAGTTGGGACAGCAGCACTTTTAAATATCTCACTTCAGTTAATCTTAGTAGTTTCGGATAAAACCATGAGGTTGTCTCAATTTAGGTTTGTCCAACCTATTATAAAATCATTTTGGATGGAAACTGGATAAAAATGTAAATTTTTAATATCTCAATCAGTTTTCCATTTTTGAAGACATTTTTATTTGTTCGCTAAAAATACCTTTTCGTCAATATATAACATAATAAGCTACTATTAAATTGTGTCTACAAATCCTGAAAACCTTTTGGCTCAAACACGTGCCCCCAGCTATACTATTGCTTGTCTGTATCATAGTCTAGTATATACATGGTCGGGCAGAGAGATAATATGCAGGAGTATAAATACTTCCCTCAATACATGCAAAGGGAGTCTGGTGAATGTGGGGTTGCCAGAAGATGCAACCTAGTAAAACTGTCCAGTATGTCTAATTTCAAATTGTCCGTAAGGATGAATGGACAAAGCTAGATCCATACCACTCGTATCAGCTGGCATTGGTGAAGCAGACTGACCTAATCATTATTGCATTGAAATGATAGTAATTAAAGTGAAATGGTCCATTACAAATTTAACACCTCTTGTATAGAAACAAGTGTTATAATGTCAAAGACTATGTGTTCTTCAGAGTATCTAACCTATATATTAAGTGTGAAACGTGTACTGTATTACCTCTTGAGCTTTTTCCGGCACGTTCATCTTCTCCTTCGTGCGAGTTTTCTTCTTTGTCTCCTTCTTCACACCTTCAGAATACCATGTAATTATTTAGTAATTAACCAACTTGGTTTTGATTGATAGGTTGTGGTTTAAATGAGATATTACTTTTTTTATTTTTTCCATTGCAGCACTGAACAAAAATCTAATGTTTTAAACACAAACTGGCATTTGGATCCCAAACTGTTTTAATACCTATTTGTTAACCATAGTGTCAAATTTCAATTCAGAATGGCGGTAGCAGAACTATAACAAATATATCACTTTGCCAGGCCAGATTTGATGTTTAAAAACAGTGCGTAATTACAAAAAATGCAGGTTACATTTATACATGACCAGTTGGCTTACGCATGATGTCAAAATAAAGTTAAACATGCATAAAGGCTGTATTAAACTTAAAAGCATATTTTTTTCTTAAGAAAATCTTAGTTAAGTCAAATGTCCAGAAAGAAACGTAAACATAAACTCTTCTATATCATGTGACTGATATCTGAAAATTTGCATTATAGTAATGAAAATAGCCATTACTGTCAGCAAAGTGGCAGATACCCAGTACCAAAGTATCATCTTTGCCTCTGACAACATGTGTATTTTTTTTCCATACCGTGTACATTTTTAAGATAATGGACAGTCGAGTACTGGAAAGGTAGACGACCTCTTATTTAGCCCGAACATTTTATTGACTTTAAGTTTGAACACCAATTCAATGTGTCTGGCACACGCAGGAATGTTCAAATATTTTATATAGACCAATTCCATTGGACTGGCACGGGCAGGAATGTTCACATACAGGGCTTCTAAAAATTTAAAATGCAAATCGGTCCAGGTTTTTTACTGCCGTAAGAATCGCAATTATTTTGAAAAAATCACTAAAATCGCCGTACCCCACCCACCATGTCAGCTGCACCATGCATTTTTTCTGTTTAGTCATTGATATAGAGAACTATTTAAAATGTATGTTTGTATTATATTTGTATTATTTATAACTTACTTTATCACAATTTGTACATTTTAATGACTGACATCATGTCTTCTCTTTACTAAATGAATAATTTTCACTCAATATTAAAATTGTTGATCATTTGAGGATTTGAACCGGAAGTGTCTAATAAACCGGGTAGGTATAAAACGCGGACTAACACGCGCGGACTAGCGGATTTATATACGATTTTACATAAATTTGAGTAATATCGTTTTTCATCAATTAGCTAAATTAATACCAAATGTTACGACTAACGCAAACAATTTCGGTCAGACTTAAAAAAAAAACGGTGTCAGGTTTGATCACTTTCCTTAATTAATGTCATTAATATTATACTTAAAGTTATTGTAAAAAAAAAATCAAACAAACAATTAACACATCTCGGTTACGACTAACGGTATATCAAAGAAATTACAGACGGTAACACTCGCTTCAGTGAACCGACAGAACGCGTGATATACTTTCACTGATCACACATCAAAGGCATGCTACCTGGCTATAGACTCTTCCGGAAAACTCCCTACTATCGGTAATGGTTTAGTCCAAATTGACCAAATTGACCTACTTTCGCACAGCGAGTGACAAACAATCGTGTTATGGATCAAAGAATATTGCCGCAAGGCATATTTTAGGATATTAGAAGGAGTGTGAAGGGCAATTGTAGATTTTTTAACGACCGATAGATAAAATATCTGGGACCGATTTAAACAGAGATTTTGAAAAGAAAAACGGTTCGGAGAAACAGATTTCGGTCTGGGAACCGATAAACCGGCGATTTTAGAAGCCCTGTTCACATATACTTGCTCATATCCCAGCCCTATCTAATGACAGGTTTGAGAAACCAAAACTAGATCTTTAATGTTTACACCATTTTATCATGTGAAACAACATCTTACTAAATTAAATAACAAAATTTTAAAATAATTTGATTTATAGAGCGGATATGAACACTGCCTACATGTACATATGCAAAATAGAATGACCTTTGACAACCTTGATTATAAAGAAACTGACTAGTTTTAGACACACCACCCTGATAAGGTAATTAGTTGTACAAAGTTGAATTAAATTATCTCCATCTATTCTAAAGTTAGTTTCAAACAAATTCAGTCCACAGACGAAGTCACCTTTGTATTAAAATGTTCAGCCTGGGCATAAAAGCACTGAGGAAGACCACAATATAAAATGAATCATATGGAGTACCTTTAGCAGTTTTCTCGAGAAATTCAAGATATTCTTTGTAACATCGGAGAAGCGCTTCTTCATGGGCAAACACTTCTATAGTTTCCTTTTTCATCTGAAACAAAACAACCAAGGTTTTTATGCAAGCTTAAAATAGCTACTGAGAGAAAGTAATATACCTGAGGGTAACACAGAAAATTTAAAATAATAAAAGATTAAATCGCGGGAGCTTAAACTATACTGAGAAAGAAGGTTGGTTATCAAATGCATGCATGATGTCTTCAGAAAACTTGCCAGAAAAGTGTGTATCAGGGTCTGTATGGGGTCATGGGAATCATGGCTCTATGGTAGGTACATATTGCCATAAGAGCCATGATTTTCACCTCTACCGCAATATAAGACTGCAACATGTTCACCTTCTGTTGTTTTTCCTTATCTGGGGTCATATATGGTACCCAGGGCTTTTTTAATCTATGTAAGTCGGGCTGAAATTTGGCCTCTTCCCAATTGCAAAAACCTCTAATTTTTTTCAATTCTGGGGTAAAAAATTCCCAATCTTAAAAAAATAATAATATTTAATAAAACATTAAAATAATAAAAGTGACAGACTTCACCTACCGGTAGTTTGTATGTTTAAATAAATCAATTCTGAAACCTGAGTGATATTATACATAATACATAGATTTCAATGCAAATTTCCCCTTAAAAAAAACATTCCCATAGACAGCGAAAATCACGCTATTTTTCCCCAATTTGGACAGTCTCCCACTTCTTTTTCCCAAAATCAACAGGCCTAGACATTTCCCCAATTTTCTTGAAAAAAGTCCCAGGATGATGTCCTTGAATACTGCTCCCCTCCCCACCGCAACCATATAAGACTACAACATGTTCACCTTGTTGTTTTTCCTTATCTGTGGGGGGTCGTATATGGTACCCGGGGATGATGTCCTTGAATATTGCCCCCCCACCCCCTCCCCACTCACCATATAAGACTATATGTTCACCTTCTGTTGTTTTTCCATATCTGTGGGGGTCGTATATGGTACCCGGGGATGATGTACTTGATTACTGCCCCCCTCTCACCATATGACATGTTCACCTTCTGTTGTTTTTCCTTACCTGTGGGGTGTTGTATATGGTACCCGGGGATGATGTCCTCGAATATTGCCCCCCACTCACACCCACCATCACCCCATATAAGACTACTTGTTCACCTTCTGTTGTTTTTCCTTATCTGTGGGGGTCGTATATGGTACCCGGGGATGGTGTTCTTGATTACTGACCCCACCCCCCGCCCCCTCAACATATAAGACTACTTGTTCACCTTCTGTTATTTTTCCTTATCTGTGGGGGTCGAATATGGTACCCGGGATGATGTCCCCGATTACTGACCCCCCCCCCCCCCCCCCCCTCCCCCACCCCACCACCCCATATAAGACTAAATGTTCACTTTCTGTTGTTTTTCCTTATCTGTGGGGGGTCGTATATGGTATCCGGGGATAATGTCCCCGATTACTGCCCCCCTCCCCCACCCCACCACCCCATATAAGACTACATGTTCACCTTCTGTTGTTTTTCCTTATCTGTTGGGGGTCGTATATGGTACCCGGGGATGACGTCCTTGAATACCTCAAACAGCGACACTATCACATACTTGCGCACAGTCAAATACACGTCTGGGTCTTTCTCATGCAGCATGGATACCAGCTCACGCAGCTTCTTCATCTGTAAAACAAACAAAATGACATAACAACATACTTCATCTGTGACATAAACATACTGACATAACAACAGACTTCATCTGTTACATAAACATATTGACATAACAACAGACTTCATCTGTGACATAAACATATTGACATAACAACATACTTCATCTGTGACATAAACATATTGACATAACAACAGAATTCATCTGTGCAGGGCTCTGGAAATATGTTGATAAGCCACTTGCCTGCCCAAAATGTCCGTTGCCCCAAATTCAAAAGTCACTTGCCCCAAAAATAAGCTATGTCACAATGTTTGAGATGATTTCATTGTAAAATAATTGCCTTAAATTAGGAAGGATTAGAGCTATAGGCTGTTACCATTATGCACATATCAGTGTTCCTCCATCAGTGGGAAAGTGGGAGTGGGGTGTCTGAAGGGTTACCCCAAGGACAAGACATCGCTGATGAACATGAGGTCTAGGGAATTAGACAAACCTGGTACCAATATGGTAATATTTTATATTGGTAGACTCTGTGGAATTAAGACATAAATGATGCTCCTAGTGCAGTAATTACAAAAGGGCAGGCAGATAAAAAACTAGACGGGTCTTCCGAGGAACATGTGTCACCTGTCAGCTCTTTGTCAGTATAACAAGGTTTTTTGGACCCAGATAAATGACCTTGACAAACTGGCCTGACTAAGTTTTGGGGAAGAAAAAATTGAGTATTTAACCCATATAATGACCTTCAGTGTGACCGTGACCTTTATATTTTAGTGTGGCCATGTCGATGTTGTCATGACAAGTATATATTGAAAGTTTGATGCAGAAATATCAAGAAATGAGAAAGTTATAGCCAACATTAAGTTTTAGTGTAGAAAAAATGAGTATTTTAAATTTTAACCCATATAATGACCTTCAGTGTGACCGTGACCTTTATATTTTAGCATGGTCATGTTGATGTTGTCAAGCATATATTGAAAGTCTGATGAAGAAATATCAAGAACCTTTCTGCAAAATATGTTTATGATCCAATCATTCATTGAAGATTATGGCCTGAACAATAGCTTGACCTTTCTGCCATCTTGAACCTAGTTGGCTGGGAGCTGTATGCGAAACATTGTCTCCATGTGGTAAACCTTGATGGCAGTGAGCATTCCCCAGAGGCGGGAATTAGACCAGGGTGGCAGTGAGCATTCCCGTGAGGCGGGTATTAGAACAGGGTGGCAGCGAGCATTCCTGCGAAGCGGGAATTAGACCAGGTTGGCAGTGAGCATTCTCGTGACGCTGGAATTAGACCAGGATGGCAGTGAGCATTCCCATGAGGCGGGAATTAGAACAGGGTGGCAGTGAGCATTCCCGTGAAGCTGGAATTAGACCAGGGTGGCAGTGAGCATTCCCGTGAGGCGGGAATTAGACCAGGGTGGCAGTGAGCATACCCGTGAGGCAGGAATTAAGACCAGGGTGGCAGTGAGCATTCCCGTAAGGTGGGAATTAGACCAGGGTGGCAGTGAGCATTCCCGTGAGATGTTTGATCGTTAATGGTGCAAAACAGGGTATACATTCTGGTAATTGCTCACCTTGTAATAAATATGAATGAGTATAACGTGTATGCCCTATCCTGCACCGGGCTAGGACAACTTCTTCTCGACAAATGGGTCTACTAGAAGGATGCCATTCTCCGAGTAACAGTTTAATTGAATGGACTTTATTGTTCACCGACAAATCCCAAGTGGCTTGCCAAGAGTTACAAATTTAGTGTTAATACTTCTTTTAAAATCAGTATAAGGTAATTCGGCATTCAATATGTAAACCTAATGCTGCCTTAGCAGCACTATCAGCTCTATCATTACCACGTATTCCTACATAGCTTGGAAGCCAGCCATAACAGTCGATCAATTAGTACATATGTCTAAATCCCCTGGGTATGCCCCCAACCCTCCCCACCCCACTACCCTTCAGTAGGGGGACCGTAAAACATTGAAAGGTGTATATTTGTAACAAATTTGAAAACTTTAATATGGAGAGGAAGTGAGATTACATTATAGAATGCCCAAAACAACCTAGAATCATGGAGGTGTAAATGTAACATATTTATGTCGGTCTTGGTTCTCTGCTTGCACTTACGTTCTCATTCGGGTTTTGTATTATTGCACCAGACAAAGTCGCCATTTTCTGTTTCCTTTCTGTCAGTTTCTGCTGCCTAAGGGCATATAACTCTACACTGCTTAGCACAGGCAATGGTTCTGACTTCTCCTCTGATTGGTCAACTTCATCATTTGATTCAGTCACGTGATCACCTTCTGTGTCTTCTACATCCCCATTGACTACATCTAAAACAAGAGTTTCAAAGTGACTATGAAACACGTCTTAACAGATACTCACTAGTCAATTGCATATGACCTTAGTTTTAAATATTAACTTAATTAGACATAATCATTTACACATAACTTAATGACCTATTTACTTATGCTCATATAGGCCCAGTTTTGTTCAAGTAGTCCAAACAAATGCAGAATGAACAGAGAATGAACAATGGCTATGCAACAACTATTAACTTAACGCAAAATAAATACCGAGCGAGTTTTTATTAACGCAAAATGAATACATTTTTAAAACTTTTAACACTGGAAACGAAATCGAACACTGAAATGTACTTTGTTAATTCACAAGTATTTAATTTATTTGGATCCGATGTTGTGATTGTTAAACACCGAATGAACCCCAATGCATATTTTTTCAATTCTGCATTTAAATGTATGCATTCTGTTGTTCATGAATGAGGATCAATGCATTTAACTGAATGCAGAAATTTAGTTTATTAAGACTGAATGCATTCAAGAATGAAACTGGATGAATTTCATGCATACTTGAAGATGAAGACCATGCTCTTGGTCATGACACGTCACATGTGAACATGTGTGTATAATATTGTTGGTGGAAGAAATTATAACTCACAAATAAAAGCTACGACCTTTAAAGTATCTTGTGTGACATACATTTGAACTACTGACCTGGGTGAATAACATGACACATTGTCTCATGGTGGAAAAACATTTGTGTATAATATTATTGGAATCAAATGATAGATAATTAAGATATAGCCCTGGCACGAAAGTATAGCAATAACTTATGTCTAAGTGTGACCTTGACCTTGAAGACAAGCACCTGATTGTTGATAGTAACACATCATCACAAAAGGTGAACATTTGGTTTCTCTATGACATTTGTTGGAATGCAATGAAAGTTATAACCCAGAAATCAAATAGGCCTAGATGTCAGATCTTTAGTACGAGTGTGATCTGGACCTTTGAGGACTCAGCTGGGTGAGGCTTGCGACACATCATATCATTGTGGAGTATATTTGTGTGTAATATTAATAGTATTGGAATCGAATGACAGATAAAGAAGTTATAGCATGGATGTTCGGCATAAATGGAATCCAATATTACGTATATGTGGTGATGCATGAGGAAAAAACATTTCATATGCATACCGGACAAGAATTAAGAAGATATACAGATATGACAAAGGGGTTAGCTATTAAACCGTATTTATTTTTAGACTACTCAATAATATTTACATTACCGTATTTTACCTTGTATAGTACAGTTTTTTTACTTCTTTCAATATGCATTTTATGTGCAGAAAATCGATGTCAGACTTGAGAAAATATCCAATAAAAACATGGGGGACGAAAGACAGACATTTGTGAATGCCGATAATACTTTATTTTTCGTGACTTACTCGCTTTATACAAGTAATTTATTGACTTAATTCAACTTAGAAATGAATAAAATTTATAATAAAGCTATATGTTGTAGAATTTCAATAAATGAATGAACGAAATTCGGCCCTTGTTTTGTTATTTATATCAGCTGACTTGATATCACGTGATTTCCATGAATTAGACTGGTACACGTAGTATTGTACAATTCTATTCTCATATGTTAAATGCACCAGACGACACTTGCAGGCGACAGTAAAAGCGATGATGGCGACATGAAAAAGTGTACATCTATTATAAAAAAATACTTCCATATTTGTTGCAGAATTTCAATAAAGGATGATTAGTTTTCCCTTTGTTTTGCTGTTACCCGCTAAATTGTTTATAATTTCACATTTTGCAAACTTCAGAAATAGCTACAGTTACAGACACACTTTAAACACGGGTAGAGTGGGTTATTCTTTTTCTATAATCCTTTGAAGTTGACGCAAGTAGCGACACCCTCTATTGATATTTTTGAGGACGAGTTAGACTTTTGATTTAACCGACAAATACGCAGTAAAATGTGTAGTTTAAACATATTTATTTTACATCGATTGCGAAACCAGTTATTGCAACTTAGATTAATTACTCTCGATGGCTTCCTGGGTAGAACCAGTACTAAGCAATGTGGATTAATTATCTTGCTCAAGGATAAATAATGTGGCCGCGGCGAGGATCAAACCGACAACCTCTCGATCTGGAGTTCGGCGCTCTACCACTGGACCATGCACTCCACAGTAAAATGTGTAGGTCTCTGACAGATAATGGAATGGACCACTCTCATTCAATAGCGACATTTTATTTTCGTCGAATGGTTCATCTAGGAAAACTAATATTTTGATGCAATTTTGACGGAAACAACTTTTTTACCCCAGTTTTGACCTCTGAGAAGGGGAGTGTATACTATACTTGGGTGCGTACTATACAAGGTAAAATACGGTATGTTTAAAACTAGTGAACCATACAGAAAATGTGAATTATTTGCACGATAAATAGGGCTTGGCATTAAAATGCAAAATAGCTCACCATTCTTCATTTTCTAAACCTCGCAAGGTAAACTTGATTATTGGACAAATTGACTTCCCTATTTATACAACATCACTATTAAACCTGCCATGTACATTTTACTAAATATAATGAAAGTCTTACCTTCTTCTACCATTTGTGGAACAATGCCCTTCTTGGTTTTGATTGGAAGAATCATTTTCATATTTTTCTCTGCAGAGAACAGTTTCCGTGGCAACCGTTCATAGTCTTCCTCATCATGGTAATCCTCCTCCTTTTTCCTCTTTTTAGATTTTTTACTACTCGCCGTTTGATTCGATAGTACACTAAAAAAAAGCCAATAAAGACAACAATTAATTCAAATAAAACAGTTGCCCAAATTGAAGGCAATGTATGATACAGTGAACATTGGTATATCCGACCACTTCCTTTATCATATTGTATCCGACTGTGTGTCTTGGCACCGACGAAATCATTATATACATGTTCTATGTACAATGACCATTGGTTAATGGAACCTGCTGTTTCCAGTATCCGACACTGTTTGAAGTCCCAAATGACATAATTGTACGCACTTAGATCTCGACCTTGCATTTATAAAATGTTTTGACTGTCAAACTGTTTTTCACACCTTTTCCAACTCACTTTTGTCCTACCCCCACCACTGTATATATATATTTTTAAATACCCACAACAACCTGCTTTTACCCAACAATCAATATATTAAACATTAAATGTGGGTTCCGATCTCCCAGTTAAATTTAAATGGAATAGCCCTTATCTCCAATGGGTGAGAGCTTGGCAAATTTATAAATGTGGTATTTTATGTGGGTAAAAGCTTGGCAAATTTATAAGTGAGAGCTGGGCAAATTTATAAATGTGGTATTTTATGTGGACGAGAGCTTGGCAAATTTATAAATGTGGTATTTTATGTGGGTGAGAGCTTGGCAAATTTATAAATGTGGTATTTTATGTGGGCGAGAGCTTGGCAAATTTATAAATGTGGTATTTTATGTGGGTAAAAGCTTGGCAAATTTATAAGTGAGAGCTGGGCAAATTTATAATTTAAATGTGGTATTTTATGTGGGCGAGAGCTTGGCAAATTTATAAATGTGGTATTTTATGTGGGCGAGAGCTTGGCAAATTTATAAATGTGGTATTTTATGTGGGTGAGAGCCTGGCAAATTTATAAATGTGGTATTTTATGTGGGTGAGAGCTTGGCAAATTTATAAATGTGGTATCTTATGTGGGTGAGAGCCTGGCACATTTATAAATGTGGTATTTTATGTTGGTGAGAGCTTGGCAAATTTATAAATGTGGTATTTTATGTGTTTGAAAGCTTGGCACATTTATAAATGTGATATTTTATGCTCAGAGCAGCATAAGATAGAAAGACTGATAAAAAAGGAAACGCTAACAAACAAGCTGAAAACAGTGCATTAATCATTAAATTATAAGTTATACTGTCTATTTTTGTACTGATATTTAACTCACGTGTCCTTGACTGTGGAAGCAAAGCTGATGTTCTGTCCGGGAGTGCCATAATAATTGATGTCCTCATCTCCAAGCGGTGCGTCCACCTCTACTTCAGTCCCTACAATCTTATTTGGCTTTTGGTTACCGACATTCTGGCTTTTGGCTTTGAGGGTCAACTTTTCTCTCCGTTTCTGTTTATTTGATTCTTTTCTAAGCTTTCCCTGCTTTGCTAATTTATTTAAATGTTTGTTTGCGATTTTTGATGAGCTTGCTTTTGACTTCAACTTTGACTTGGAAACGACATGTTTTTTTTTCTGAAGAGATATTAAAAATGAAAACAAATGATATTGTAATTTGATTCAAAGTTTAAAATGAGCCACTTAATATAAATAACCGTACAAGTCTATTTAACTGTTGTGTTGTTGTTTTTTGTGTGAATAATTTGGTTCCTTTCTTTCTTAAAATCTCCTTTCTTTGTTAAATAACTTATAATAACAAAAAGCCCAAATGGGACTGGCTTGCTCACCTAGATTTCCATATATCATACTAAATTAAACGCTTTTCAGAGTTAGACACAAACTTTTTATACTCCCCAGTTTCCACTTTTGTCTGGAGCATAACTTCAAAACTACTGTCAGATGGGACTATAGTGAAACTTCACACAATGATAGAGGGCAATGAAAGAAAGTGCAGAGTGCAAGAACTGTAACTCTTGTCTTCATTCAAATTAGAGTTATTGCCCAGGGTCTTCCTCAGGCCATTAAGCCATAGTGGCACCACTACTCCTTAACTTTTCAAACTGATTATGATCCAATTACAAACAGTACATTTTTTGTAAATAAAAAATTGTTAAAAAGTAACAATCTGTAATAAAAGGCATTTAAGTCTCTAAAGTATGTATATCAACCAAAGTTGAATGGCATAATATCTGAATTTCCATTGAAACAACTTTTTTAGTTTCTTATTTTTGACCTAATGATTACCCTCTCCCACAACCATCCATTGTTTAAAATGCCACTACTCCTTAAAATATTCCTGTGGCAGACCCTGTTGCCCTTTGCAATTTTACACTTACAATTCTTGTCCGGAGCATAACTCAAACACTACTGATGGGATTACAATGAAATTCAAACAAAAGATAGCAATGAGAGGAAGTGCAGAGTGCAAGAACCTAACTCTGTCTTCATTCAAATTAGAGTTATTGCCCTTTGTAATTTTATACTGGAATTCTTGACCGGAGCATAACTTCAAAACTACTTATGGGACTGCAAATTGAAAACTGCTGGGTACAGGATAAGTATACCGATTTGCCTGTGTTTTGTTATGTTAGGTATTGTGTAACTAAAATCAGATGCCAACATTGCCTACATCTCATACTTCTTTATGAGTATTGCACATTGAACGTAGAACTGATCTTGGTATGTTTTCAAATCCCCGAAAAATCAGTTGCTGCCTTGTCCATCCGTATGTCTGTACGTCCGTTACGCTTTTCTTGCAAGCTCAACTTTTCCTTCAGTTTTTATCCAATTTTCATGAAACTTGGTAGGAAGTATCAGCAAGTATGATGTCTAAAAAAGTTTGTCTTTTTACTCTGCCAAAGATTTTTATTTTACTATAGAACCCAAGGATAAAAACCGAGTAACACAGATTTTATCACCTACTGAAAATAAGATAAAATCTCAACATCTCTGCAATGGAAAATTATGAATGCTTGTTCGGAGCATAACTCAAACATTACTGATGGGATTACAATGAAACTTCACACAGTGAAAGATGGCAATGAGAGGAAGTGCAGAGTTCAAGAACCGCAACTCTGTCTTCATTCACATTAGAGTTATTGGCGTGTAAATGTAGTTTCAGAGGAGTAGTCGCTACAAGTTTTTACTATATAAACTCTATGTCTCTATGTTTTGTCAAGGACCGACATCATGTCATGCTGATCATTTTAGGAAAAGCCCCATATCAATATCACTTATAGTTTTCAAGAAGTAGTCACAGGGACGTTGAACGCTCTTTTTAGACCCGATCCTCATTCCCACCTCTTTACAAATATATAGAAAGGGAAGTAACAAGATTTTTTTGAAGTCTTACCTCACTTACTTTCAAGTCCTGCTCTCGAAGTTTGCCGAGTTGTATCCGACGAAATACGTTTGCTAGAATAAATTATGTACACATCGATGCCAACTCTATGTGGCTGTGTCCAGTGTTAGTTGCACAACATGTATCTGAAGTCGAAAAACAGTCCAACACTTGTTGATTACGTTTGCCTCCTAGCTAAAACACCCCATTTCCAGCACTACTACGCAAGTCCATGGGAACGTTTTCGCACTTTGTCACGTATGTCTGGTCGAAAGAAACCTTATTGCGCGTATCTTAGCGTAATGTCCAACCACAATTCGCATGTTCAACGTGGCAGATCGCTTTTGTTTACACCATTTCACTGCAACAACATGCTGTCCGCCATCTCAAATAATAGGGAAGGTATAAAACGCGGACTAACACACGCGGACTAGCGGACTGCGGACCAGTATGGTATAAAATGCAGACTGGTATTTTGCGGACCAGGTTAATAGATGGGACAATTGATACAAATGTTTTGGTCAGCAAATATTAAGGTTAGACGTTCAAAATAAGTATGTGGTGTATGGTATTTGAAAATAATTCATCAACTGCCAGTTGTAATTAAAAATTTAAAGCAAAAGAATTTACAAAAGTAAAGTTTTTCGCGCTATGATTTAGTGACAATGATTGTTTGAATGTAATCAGAGATGAAACAGAACTTTAGTCCCTGTTTTAATTAAAGGTTAATTATGAGATAATGTTCAACTACTGTCTTCAAAAGAACGTTATGAAAAATGAAAAAAAGATGTCTCTGTCTGATGATCTAATTGAATTAAATATTTCAAGATCTTTCGAGTTAGATGAACACAATTTTAACAGTCAAAACGAGATTTGGAATGAAAAATTACAGTTAAATAAAACTGATCGTGACGATATTAATAGAAATGATGTCTTGTGTGCCATTTTTAGATAAATGGACAATTCTATGGTACCATTTTGTAAAATTGTACTAAACTTTTCGAATATAAAGGTCACTATTTCTGCCAAATAAATATTGTTTCTGATATTATGTTCACATCAATAGTGTTGAATTACTGTCATCTATTATATCATTGACATTGTTCATGCCTATAATATGCATTTGGATGAAAATTTCAATCAACCATACACCATCCTCCATTTTGGATTTTCTTTTCCAAGATGGCTGACCAATAGTCCTTAACATTATCGCATAATTAACTTAAAACTAATGTATGATTACCGAATTCGCGGATGTTTGTTGATATGATTGTAACACTTAAAATTAAAATAACTACACCTGTTCATAATCTTTACTGCTGTGTTTCCTGGGCATGAAAAATAAATCGTCTGAACTAATTACATTATATATATAACAATCCAGTCCATATAACGGACGTAGAAGAACACTATTTGGACGATACATAGTTGATAGAGTAAAATACACAAAACATATAACACTATTATTTATTATGTTCGTATTTACTGAAGCTTTCAAAGATATATAAGATTCAAATCAAAGTGTAATATAAACTTTGAAATATATCGATCAATTAACATGGTTTAATAAAACACAATTTCTAATTGTATTCCTACTTTATTAGAAAAGTACACGTCTATTATAGTTTACATAATTTAAAACATGAATATATTGTTCACAGCAATAACAGGTCCGAAGAACACAAACTTCTGTAAAAAAATAAATAAATATATACGTATATATATTTTGCTTTAAACATAAATTGAACCTAATTACAACTGGCAGTTGACAAATTATTTTCATGCAAATCTATTTTCAAATACCATACACCACATACTTATTTTGTTTTATGAACATCTAACTTTAATATTTGCTGACCAAAACATTTGTATCAATTGTCCCATCTATTTACATGGTCCGCAAAATACCAGTCCGCTTTTATACCATACTGGTCCGCAGTCCGCGCCTGTTAGTCTGCGTTTTATACCTACCCTATTATTTGAGATGGCGGACAGCATGTTGTTGCAGTGAAATGGTGTAAAC